>JAHHFK020005897.1:0-78025 GCA_024533555.2 Aedes koreicus
GAGTGCATGCAACCTAACGCGGTACGAAGACACCGATACTGAATACGTTCCAGTTTAATGAAGTGCGACCGAGCCGCTGACTGAAAACAAAAACTACCGTATTCCATAACCGACAAAATCGTTGTCCGGTACAACGTTAGAAGATCTTGTGGATGTGCTCCCCACCAGGTCCCGGTAATTGTGCAGAGAAAATTGACCCTCTGCTGGCACTTTCGCTTCAGATACTCAATATGGGATCTCCAGGTGCACTTAGAATCGAACCAGACCCCAAGATATTTAAATTACATAGAATGAGTTATCGGCTTACCCCAAATTTGAAGCATCGGTTGTGCTGGGTTATTCTTCCTAGAAAAAACTACCAACTCAGTTTTCTCCGTAGAGAATTCGATACCTAGCTCTAAAGCCCAAGTAGACAAATTGTCTAAGGTATCCTGTAAGGGTCCTTGCAGATCGACCCCATTGGGTCCCGTGACAGACACTACGCCGTCATCTGCAAGTTGTCTCAACGTACAGTTGTCACTTAGACAACCGTCAATGTCTTTGACATAAAAATTATACAAAAGGGGGCTTAAACATGATCCCTGGGGGAGACCCATGTAGCTAAATCGTGAAGCTGTAGAGGTTCCATGAGAGAAGCTCATATGTTTCTCTGACAGCAAATTGTACAAAAAATTATTCATTAATGGTGAAAAGCCAGAAGCGTGGAGTTTACCTGAAAGAACTTCAACAGATACTGAATCAAAAGCCCCCTTTATGTCCAAGAACACAGAAGCCATTTGCTCTTTTTTAGCAAAAGCTAACTGAATATCCGTGGAAAGCAACGCGAGACAGTCGTTCGTTCCCTTACCCCTACGGAAACCATATTGAGTATCTGAAAGCAGGTTGTTCGTCTCAACCCATTTGTCCAGACGGAAGAGGATCATTTTCTCCAACAACTTTCGAATGCAGGATAACATCGCGATGGGTCGATAGGAGTTGTGGTCGGACGCGGGTTTGCCAGGTTTTTGAATGGCGATAACTCTCACCCGCCTCCAATCATCCGGTACAATGTTGAGCTCCAAAAACTGATTAAACAAGTTCAACATGCGCCTCTTCGCGACGTCTGGAAGGTTCTTAAGCAAGTTGAACTTGATTCTATCAGCTCCTGGAGCCGTATTGCCACACGAAAGGAGCGCGAGAGAGAGTTCTACCATTGAAAAAGGTTGGCTGATCTCATCTATCGGATTCTCGGTTTCGCGAGGAATGATCCGTGCCGGCACAGAATCTGGGCAAACTTTTCGCGCGAACTTGAGGATCCATTGGTCCGAGTACTCTTCGCTCTCGTTGTTCGTAGTTCGGTTACGCAATCTTCGCGCCGTGTTCCAAAGAGTACTCATCGACGTCTCGCGCGATAGCCCGTCCACGAATCTTCGCCAGTATCCGCGTTTCTTGGCCTTGATGAGGCTCTTAAGTTCGCGTTCGAGAGCCGTGTATACTTCGAAGTGCTCAGGTGTTCCACGTCTACGGAAAACTTTAAACGCGTCGGACTTTTTACGGTAAACCTCGGTGCATTGCTGATCCCACCATGGAGAAGGAGGTTTCCTGCGAAATGACGTCCCTGGAACTGGTCGAGTTTGAGCTTGAAGCACGCTGTCTAAGATCAGGTTGGAGAGGAAGTTATATTCTTCCAGCGGTGAAAGCCTTTCTACCGTCGTTACGGCTTCATCTACTGCTGTCCTGAACTTTGTCCAATCGATGTAACGGGTTAGATCATACGTGACGTTGACAGATTTCGACGGATTGAACCCGGTGGCAATCGAAATTTTTATGGGCAAGTGATCACTACCGTGGGGATCTTGAATCACATTCCATGTGCAATCCAACGATAATGAATTCGAACAAAGTGTGAGGTCTAATCTACTGCCAACTGAGGATGTTCCAGCCAAACGTGTTACTTCTCCATTGTTGAGAACGGTCATATTGAAGTTGTCACAGAGGTCATATATCAGGGAAGACCGGTTGTCATCGTACAGTTCTCCCCAGCCTGTACCGTGAGAGTTAAAATCTCCCATGATCAACCGTGGAGAAGGAAGGACCGAACAAATATCTGAAAGTTGTTTTCGGTTAATTGAGGCTCTAGGAGGAATATACACAGAAGCAATGCAAAGGCTTTTATTTTTAATAACAGCCTGACATGCGACAACTTCAATGCCTGGAATTGGAGGAAAATTCACTCTATAGAAGGAGTAGCACTTTTTGATCCCCAAAAGTACTCCTCCTCCACGTGAATCCTCACGATCAAGACGAATTATATTGAAATCATGAAACGGAAGATCGATTTCGGAAGAGAGCCATGTTTCACAAAGAGCGAACGCATCACAACCGGTATTGTGAGCTAAATATTTAAAAGATTCCAATTTAGGAATCAAACTTCGACAATTCCACTGTAGAACAGTGATCAAATCCCCGACTTCATTTGGAAAATTATCCATCGAAGGAGATGATTGCTGCAAGGAGGGGCCACTTAATTGTTAATTGCTTCAAAAAAGTCTTCACTGTTGGAAGCATTGCCAGGACAATGCTTTTGAGAGGGTCAGAAATTTCGAGGTACTTCAAGATACCTTCGACAATGTCATCAAATGAGAACAGCCCACTTGAGGAGGGGGCTTCTGTTCTTAAAATAGGGGCTTCAGGGGTTTTGGATGTCCCCGGGAGAGATGGAAAGTCCTGGGTGTAGTTAGTACTACGGAAACCAGGAGGAATTGTTTTTTCCTTTTTTCCACCTTTTTTTGAAATGGGCAAGCTGGTCTCGGGCTTCTTTTCAGCAATTTTCCGTGGGCGGACGCGTCTTCGCTTTCTTGAAGCACCTTCCGGAAAAGTGAACGATGTTCCCTCTTCAGCCGAATCAAAGTCAGACTCGTCATCTGACAGAGGAGCAAAGGGATTTGTATTTGCATTGGGTGGTGGGGAGACTTTTTTCACCATTTCGGCGAAAGATTGCCTGGAACGCTGTTTTAGCGAGCGTTCTAATTTCTACCCGCGTTGTTTGTACGCCGGGCACGACGAGATAGCATGAGGAGGAGTTCCTTTACAGAAAGCGCATTTTGGTGTGCTGTCTGCGCAAGGTTCATCCTCGTGCTTCTCCCCACAATTAGAGCAGCGTGCCTTATTGCTGCAATGGGAAGTCGTATGTCCCATCTGCTTGCATTTTTCGCAGATCATGACCCGAGGTACAAACAACCGCACAGGTAGTCGAAGTTTTCCCAACTCGACGTATTGAGGGAGGGCTGAACCAGAGAAGGTTACGCGAAACGAGTCTGACGGTGTAAACTTCTTTTCACCCTTCGTGATCGATACTGTGCCTAGTTTTCGCACATCAAGTATCTTGACTGAAGGAAGCAGAGGGTTCGTAAAGCGACCAACCCCCTGCTTCAACAGGATCTCAGGGGTCAAACTCGCTTCGGTGACAACCCCTTCAATCTCAATACCTCGAGCTGGGAAGTACACTAAATACTCCAGTGTAAAAAACTGAGAGACAGCAATTTCGTTAGCCTGTTTAAGGTTGGACAAAACGACTTTTAATTTATTGGGTCTCACCTTAATTATCTCGGTCACGGCCGAGAATCGTTTCGTCAGATCGTTTGAAATCTGGTTAACATGGAGAGGTTTCGTTTTGGGCCGAAAATAGACAACCCAAGGACCAGCTGAACTATCTGGATAAGCACGCGATCGGGTAACTTTAAGAGCTACCCCATCATTTGGCGGCATGGATGAATCATCTTCCGACAAATCATCCATGTCGCACCCGTGGGAGCTTATGAAGCTCAACCGCTAACGTAATTATCTACAATCAATCACAGATAAACAAACTAAACCTAAGCACACTCTCTCACACACTCTCACACACTCTCACTCACTCTCACTCACTCTCCACACTCACACACACAATACGATTAAAATTAATTCAGAAGAGCGAGAAACAAAAACTTATCTTATAGGGTACATGTCCCTTAACTCAGCCTATTATGCAGCGGTCGTTTACAATTTTAGTCATAACTCATAATGTAACAGAGCTGGAAACGAAATTCAACTTGGTATACGGTTGCTAAGACATGCCTAATTAGACTTTTACAGTTCTGAACCATGGAAAGTTAACCGACTAACTTTATTAAGCCGAAAACTTTCGACGAATATGGATGCAATGTCGGTCTGTAGGCGCCATATTGGGTCTATTCGTGGCTGCAATTTCGTCTCATCATTCAGAATTTTTGTTCAAGAGAATCGTCGTAAAGTTTATTTTTATTTTCTTACTAGGCATTCCTTTTTACGTTATTTTTGCTATACTCAGAACCAAATTTCTCAAATTAAATTAAGATAAAGCTACTTTATTACACCTAAATAATTTTTACCCGCGATCGATTGGACATTTCATTTCAAAGCATTACAACTCCTACTTTATGAAATTTGTTTTTCAGATTTTGGTTTGAGTAAGCCCTTAGGAATATGTACAATCACGTTTTCATACATTTCCATTGAAAACTTTATGAATATTAACTGTTTACTATGTAATAAATTCATTAGGCCATAGTTGGGAGCGTAGTTGAAAATGTGTCCCTAAAATTGGGTCTACAGTTTTCTTGACAAATCATTGTTAGTTTTTCTCAGCGAATCATTAATGTATAACGTGTAACTTATTTCTGTATATCTAGGATGCATCACTTCTCATATCGGTTCCATTTAGCCAAATTTTGCTAATTTGAAGATCATGAAGTTTATTTGTTCAGCTTAACCAGTGATTCCATGGTAGCTAAAAAGTCAATAAAATTGACAATATCACTCAAGTGTACAACTTTAAATTGATAAATAATGTCTCAGCTGCTTCAAAATATATCGATAATTATGATGCATACATAAATTTGCCGATTATCACTGGGTTAATGACATAATTGATACATAGGCCGAGTTGAGGAGCAGGCCTAACATTACATCCCGTTACCCTATTTATCACTGATCTACTGCAGACGGGCGACGAATGTGGTGGGGGGGGGGGGCGGGGGGGTGGGGGGGGGTGGGTGGGGGGGGGGAGGAGATGATAAGAGGCGGGAGGGGGTGGGGGGGGGGGGAGGGAAGTCGCTGAGGGGGGGGGGTGCGTGCGGGTGGATGGGGAGTTGTTTTTGTGGTTGTATTTTTGTATTGTTTTATTTTGTTTTTCTTGTTTATTAAAAATTTTTTTTTTGAGAGCGATGGGGAAAAAAAAAGAAAGAAGAAAAGGGAGCAAAGCGGGGGCGGGGTGGGTGGGGGGGGGGGGGGGGGGGGAGGAAGAAGTGGTTTTGATACTGTTCCTAGTTTTCGCACATCCAGTATCTCAACTGGAGACAGCAGAGGGTTCTTAAATCGACCAACCCCCTGCTTCAGCAGGATCTCAGGGGTAAGACTTGTATCGGTGACCACACCTTCAATTTTAATACCCCGAGCTGGGATATACACTCTATACTCGAGAGTAAAGAGCTGAGAGACAGCAATCTCATTAGCTTGCTTGAGGTTGGACACAACGACCCGAAGTTTATTCAGTCTTACTTTTATTATTTCGGTCTCGGCCGAGAATTGCTTCGTCAGATCGTTGAAAATCTGATATATATTAAGAGGTTTCGTTTTGGGCTGAAAGTAAACAACCCATGGACCGGCTGAACTATCTGGATAAGCACGTGATCGGGTAACTTTATAAGCTACCCTTTCATTTTGCGCCATAGATGATTCATCTTCCGATAGATCATCCATGGCTCGTTCGTGGGAGCTTATGACCACTAACGTAATTATATTTAATGAATCACAGATAAACAATCTAAACCTAAGCACACTCTCTCACACACTCTCACACACACACACACACACACACACACACACACACACACACACACACACACACACACACACACACACACACACACACACACACACACACACACACACACACACAATAAAATTACAATGTATTCAGGAGAGAGAAAAAACAAAAACTTATCTTATATGTATTACTGATCTGCTGCAGCCGGTCAACGAATGTGCTGCTGCTGCCGAGCGACGATGTGTGGCCGCGTGTACCGGCTACACGTTGAGCTGAACGATGATGATGGTGATACCGGTCGGTGGTGGTTGTTGGCAGATGAACGAATACACGCTACACACTATGGAATGCTGGTGTGCGTGCCACGTATAGATGCGGAGCAATATGGCTGTTCGATTATGGCAATATTACTAATTGCAATTAATATCGTTGTTGCACTGCTTAACACACAACGTTTTCTTCTTCAGAAAACCAAAACACGATTTTACTCACGATCGAGAAAAAAAATAAAACTGAAGACTTGAAACAACTCGTGAAAAACTTCCAAAGCAACGGAGAGCGGACAGAACGAACTACACCGTTCGCTTGTTCTCTGGGAAATGAGGTCGTGAATAGATAGTAAACAAAATTTTTCTACAGGACGCTTTAGCTAACTGGTTGCAGTTATAACACCGTTATAACACGAACCACAGCATCGGTTCCCTCATGCAGTTCAACGATCCATCCCATTCGCCGACTCATCGGCGGCAGATTATCATCACGAACAACCAGTATGCCAACCTAGATTTTGATCTCTGGATTTCAACGTTTCGACAAGACCTGCAATTGGCACAGATACTCCCTTCGCCATCTTATCCAGAAATATTGCAGCAGTCGTTAAATTAACGGGTATTGATTGAGACGGTTCAACGCAATTCCTTCGAAATTCAGTTCAGGCATTGACTATCAGAGGCTCAAAATTAGTGAAATCGTCGGACATGGGTGTTTAAGGTCGCGAGTTGAGACAACCTTCAACCTGCACCAGAAGTGTAGCCAAACCTTCTGTCAAAAAAGGTGTTTTGCTTAAACCGATCGCACCGCTGCCTCCCACAATCCCCCAAAATGCGATGCACTGGGTGGACTAAAATGCCATTGAATGCCATTCCTAGCGCACTCCTCCATCACTTCTTTTGCGATTCTCTTTGCTTCGTAACAGTTTGGCTAATTCTTGTATCGTGTTCCTTGCACTAACGAAGTTGGTTTCGTTATCGAAATACAGGTCCAAACTCTTTCCACTCCTAGCAATGAACCGCCTTATATCCTGCAGGAATCGTTCTATACTCAAGTCAGTTACCAACTCTAGGTGAACTGGTTTTGTACAAAGCAGGTGAAACTACAGCATACATCTTGATTACCGGTCTAACATTAAATGATCCGAGATAGTCCGAGACATCGGTACTGACCGCTCCGCCATAAACCGCTGAACTTATGGAGGTTTGGCACAAAAGCATTTTAAGTATTGGTAGACGATGTTTCTTGCAACGCTTCTTCCTCTTAACGGCCAGAACCGCAGACGAACAATTCCGAGTAGCAGCTGTGACCAAGAATGCAACAACTGCAGATGATAATGTTGTAGAACCATTCGAGAAAGCTTATGCCGACCAAGAAGAACGGGTGTTTTGTATCTTCTCGTTTGGAAAAGTGACCTTGACGACATCCAATTCTAATGACTTGATCCACGGAAATGTAAGGGTTGAACCGCTGAAGTGGCGATCTTCTGGATACTGATTCTTTCTCTAAAAGTGAGAAAAAGTGGAAGCATTAGCGAAACCTTCCTGTTGATCACGTCAATCGATTATGAATTCCGCCTCCGTAAGATCCTGAGTTGATTATAACTGCGCCGATACTCTTTCTCGGTTATAATGCTTTGAGCGCCGACTGTGATGGCACCAAACCAAGTCTGCCACAGGCTGCGCCTTGTAAGCCAGAATCCGGTTAGAAGGACCATGATGTTGGGTTACCGAACCCTAACCAACACTGAATTACCTCCCAATTAACTATACTGCCAATCAACTATACTGACTCATATTGGCGAGTTCTTCCGGGGTCCCAAAAATCGATTTCAGCAACAATAGTACAATCACGCTGTTGAGCGGCCTACAAGTTACTCTTTCAAATTCTATGTCACCGTCTATCACCAATTGTAAAGGAGTTTATGGGGCGTAGCACCAAGCGGGATGCTAGCCAAGACTGCGCTTTTTGTCGCGTTACAAAAGTGTCCTCTTTAAAAAATGAACAGTCCAAAGATTGAGCTTGTCATTAATGCGTCAAAAACAATACACGTAACGAACAGGTTCACGAGTCTAGCCCCAGAGTTTAGATCGATGGTAATAGAACAGCAGAGTGATGTAAAGAAACATCATGGCTGGGAACCATGCTAGCGTTGGACTCCGAAGGACGCTTCGATCGAACAGAATTCGCCGTAAGTCTTGTATAATAGACCATATACAATTGATTCGACCAGTAATCATCTACGGCCACGAAACATGAACATGAATGGCATGGGTTACTGGGAGAATCTACCATCTTCCACACCCCAAAAATTGGTCATCTACAATGGGTTGGGCACGTCGTCAGAACGTCGGACGACAGTCCAGTGGAAATGGTTCTAGAGAAAGAGCCGAGAAGGAGAAGAGGTGCATAATGGGCAATTAGGATCGGTAAAGTGGAAATTGACCGACGGACCATTAGTAGACTACGAGCCTGAAAAAACTGAATGGAATGAAAAACGGATGAAAACTGCCATGTACCGTGTGAACTGAAAACGACTTCTGTATGCAGCAGCGAACACCCATGCATTGGTTTTACCGGTAAGTAAGGTACAGGAAATTTCGAGCCCGAAAAATCTCCTTGATCGAATCGAGAATCGAATCCGCCTTTTTGACATGGTTGTTCTACAACTTTGCTAACCTGCCATCTGAGACCCAAGTCTGGGATCCTTGAAAATTGATTTAACTTGCTTAACATCAAAAGATACGTTACATAAGCGATGAACTTATCACTTTCATTCTCCTAGTAACAGTAATAAAATTCTTGCTTGGTTTCTTATTTTTGATTAATTTTTTAGAACGCAGGGACAGCAAACATTAGCAAACATTTAGTTAATGCGGGACCCGTTGATTCTAGAATCTGGTTATTGGCTTCGTCTCTTTAGAAAATTTAATTCTTCCGCTCACTGTAAGTCTAACGCTTACACCACAGAACAAAACACGACTCCTTGATAAAGTATAAAGCCGCTATTGAGGCACATCCCACAGTTCGGTGGTTCACTTGAAGTAAACTGAAAGATCTTTACACCAACGCAAATTGAATTTCGGTTCGTGGAATTCAGGACAAGCGATTTTCCCACGATGAACGAAGTCAAATTGATAAATGAAAAGAAGTGTGTTACGAGCTTTGGAATGAAAGTAACCTTAACTGATACTGAAGAAACTTAAAATGCTGGCAACGAAAAGCCATCCAAAGATTGTAATTTCAAAGCGATGTTTCAAGTGATATCTCAGACAATTTTCAATACTCACTCTGGCCCAGCTTCACTGGTATACAGAAGATAATTTACTATAGAAAGCATTCATCTTTTTTACCAGAGCAAAAGGAACTTACCGGTCCCAAGCTTCCCCCAATAGTGGTACCTTTTTATTTATAGGCTGCTCTTTTTGCCAGTCAAATCTTAGACACACCGAAGCTCCCAGGCCATGATAGTCTCAAGTTTATTCTGGTCGACCTTTCAACCTGCTTCGTCCGTCCTTCCTCTCTGGTTTCGTGCAGCTTCCATTCAGTTGTCTGAGGCAATACCGGCAGCAACAGTAGCCATCCACTCGGAAACGAAAGAGCGGTCCTGAGTAAACAACTAGAAACCATCCTTCAAATCCTTTTGCGCTCCCCTAGGCTTTGGGGCAACTCGACCGAACCCGTATCTTCATGTTGTCGGTTGTACGGTGTAGGCAAAATTCAGCCAACATTGACTGGAGAAACGAAAGCTCCTCTACCTATGGGGAACGGTCGTATTTTGCTAGTTGGAAATGTATCAAAAGAGTTCCGTGTCGGATGGACACGGTTGGCTTTGATGGTAGCCACTGTTTTGATTTTTATTTTATATTCCCGAACCAGCGGGATAACGTTAAGTGAACGGCACAAAATGTTCTTTCTTAACTTGATGCATGTTAAAGAGCATGGCTAATGTGTTTTCAAATGCTAACAATCGCAGGACAAATTTTTAAGAAAATTAAGATTTTAATTAGGGCATTTATGTGAATAAAAAAAACTTTGAAGATTATTGGGCAGAATTGAAATTTTCTGAAATTTTCTAGCCGATGATTTTTTTTCCGCTGTGAATACAAATTTATTAATATCGTTTTACTTTTGTTTACTGCATTGGCCTTTTTGAAATGTATTACTGTACACAGCTCGAAAAAGTAGTGTGAATTTCTGTTCAATATCATGCACATAAATGGAGCGCCACAAAACATTCACATTTAGATTATAATTCGCATAAAGTTCTGGGACATTCCATACATAGTCGATAATGTTGTATACAAAAGCTCGTCTTTGTTGAAACTGTTTCATGCAAGTAGCTGCCTCATGTGGAATGTAATACAATATCACATGCTCTGATATTCACATCACAATGTTAATTCAGTTTTTTTTTCTGTGTAGGATTGTGTCACACTCCAACTAAAAATGTCGGTGAACTATTAAATTTTTAGTAGGTGTTAATCCAGCAACCATGCTATCATTCGTATTTAAGGCATACTACGGAAATGTTTCGGATGAGCTTATGTTTAACAGTGAAAGACTAATTGATCGATCGGATCCTCATGTGGATTAGATTATGGTAGACAGAGGAGTTCATATGTTCGCTCAGCCATGCGAGGTGAGAGATTAACTCCTTTGGAAGCCTCCAGAAATGAAGCCATAGCACGAGACCAAAGTGTTATCTATTATGAACGATAGTATCACCGCAAACGTCCTAAGAAACATTGATGATGTTATGCAAAAAGCGTGTGGTATTGTGAATCTTCGCCCATATGTGTTGAAAGACGATAAATTCTAATATAAGAATACTTGATTTGATGTTGCATCTTACCTTGTTTTTGTTATTGAAAATCATAAAATTTACAACTACGGTTTATTTTTTAATGCATATTGTTCAAATGAAGCGTAATGTTTCAATAATTATGAACCTTGTCATTTTGTGACGGTTTTTTTTCTATTTGTTTGATTGCACGAATATTTGACTGTTTACTTGGAAAATCAAGCCACTAGTTGATTGGTTTGATTGGTCGGCTTAGACCGTTAGGTTTTTAGCATTTTTTTTTCTTTTTCATAATAAAAGTTCTACAAACTGTATGTCGATGTCCTTACAAGCATTTGATGAAATGGAACCCTTAGAAAAGTCATCCTCTTTCCATGAGTAAAAAATATAATTCAAAATCAAGATATTTATTTGCACCTGGCAATAATTTGGCCATGGCATACAGTAAAAGGTTTTTCGATGTCATTGTTCCTTAGATTATATTAGTGAATATTTGGAGAATCTATTATGTCGTCCAGTGAGATTTCACATATTCAGGACATTTAACGATTTCTGTATCTCGAAAACTATAACATCATGAGCATCTAACCCATTTGGAGATCCAGCTATCCAACTCTCACCTGGGATGAACAACTAGTCCACATTGTTTTACCATGGAATTCCTTTTTCTCTTGTAGCAGTTTACCGCCATTGGTTCAATGTCTTTTTCATATTTAGTGGCCTCTGCGTTTAAGGATTAAACACACCAGTACTGCTCAATTTTGTATTCTAGTTTGATGTATGTTGTATAATGTATGATATGTACTACCACCCATTGTAGCACGGAAACTAAATCCGACAGCAATGGGCTCTCCTCTCTGTTATACTTGATCAAGCTTTAATAACCACTGCTCATCCGAATCATGCCATTGTATGAAGGGCAAAAACGGGTTGGGTGGATCGACAGGCAACATCACTTATACGTATACTTCCAGCAACAAGATTGAGCAATTGGTCATAAGAGCGAGTTATCCAACATGACGATGTTCCAATGGGCGGGGAGAATAGCCCGCCCTCATTAACGATTAGCAATGGGAAGATTGTTTTTCCACTCTCCCCATCCAGAGTTCTTTTATCGGGTGCCCTGATGGTCCCTCCCATTCCCATGCAATATTTATATAATAGTGTATATATGTATGTAAATGAAAAATACTACAAGCATTCATATCTTGATTCAGAAATATTGTCGAGTGTTAATGCGTAGAGTTCGGCGATAACGGAAATTCACCAAAAACTTGATTTGAAGTATCCTGAAAAGGTTTGTTAAATCTTTTAAAATTTTAAAAAACTAACATTTATACATTTGCTATTTGCTGCTTGATGCTGATTACATAACAGCAATTCGCTTTTATTTTTGCTGGCCTAATATTTATTGCTCCTGAGCTGTTTAAACAGGGAAGATTAAATTGAAATGGAGTTAACGACAAATGGACATAAAAAACAATAAATAATGCTTGGCAAAAGATTGTGTGCTTGTTTCGAAATACTACCTCGCAATGCCCTCCGCTCAATTCTTAAAGCTACTTCTATTCAATCTTTACAGCCTGCCGTGCGCTAACGGAACTATCAATACTTTCTCTTAACAACTTTGTTCTAGCAAAAAAAAGTGCCGTCTACTCCTAGAGCCTCACATGTGATGAGAGATTATTTCCTTCTCAAAAACAACATCATCAATAAATAATGTTTAAATCATCTATGAAGTAAAATCAATAAAACAATATTATGAAACTTGTCAGAAACAGATAATTTCCCATCAACATGAGAGGCTCTAAGAGTGGACAAAAATGTATTGCTAGAACGAAGAAAAATGAAGAGTTCCGTTTAGCGTACGGCAGGCTATAAAATTGAAAGATACAAAATGAAAACGAGCGGAGTTTCATTTGAGCGGTAGTATGCAATCGAGCACATATTCTTTTACCAAGCTACCCCAGATGCAGAATAAACAAGGCGGAGGATACTCCCTTGACTGGTTAAAGAATAAGCGATCGATCGTGCTCATATACTACCTATTGCTTGATCTGGTTCTAGCGATTTGTTTGTTTCCCTCTCCCAATGCCTGACATGGGTGAGAAATCATCTCCTGCTGTTGGGATTATTTTTGTCATGCACTTTCAAACTTTCTTTCACACATATTAAAACTCAAGAACAAAATTATCAAATAGAATGATATTGTGAGCTATGATATAGTAATGATAAAGATTGAACTGTAAAATCAGACACTAGCCAAATGCCAAAAGACCCCTCCCATACAAATGAAACACAAATTTCGGCATAACTCGAGAACTAATCAAATAAATGGAACCAAATTTGGCATTTGGAGGTTTTTGAAGGCAAGAAATGTTTCCACGATGGTTCGAGACCTCTTCCTCTTTAGAAGAGGGGGGGGGGGGGGGGGGGGTCTTTCATACAAATGAAACACGAATTTTAAACAAACATGAGAACGTGATAGTTTGAAAATGTAATTGTTGTAATTGTTTGAAAATGTGTATGCAGGAGTTTTTGGGGCCGGAGAAAGTACTTATGATGGTTCGAGACTCCTTCCGCGTCTGGAAGGGTGGGGGGGGGGGGGCGCTCTTATAGAAATGAAACACAAATTTCTGCATAACTCGAGAACTAATCAAGCAAATGGAACCAAATTTGGATTTTTTTGTAGGCAAGAATGTTTCCACGGTGGTTCGAGGCTCCTCCTCTCTTTGGAAGGGGGAGGGGGGCTCTCATAAATATGAAACACAAATTTTAACAAAACATTAGAACTATCCCTACTGTTATGGAAATTTGTATGCAGGAGTTTTTGGGGCCGGAGAAAGTTCTTATGGTGGTTCGAGACTCCTCCCCTCTCCGGAAGGGGGTGCTCTTATACAAATGAAACAGAAATTTCAACCAAACATGAGAACTATCTAGGAAACTGAAACACAAAATGTGTATTTCGTGGGGAAAGCAGCATGTTCTGAAAGAAGTTAAAACCAGATGGTAGAAACTAAAGATCTGAGGATATAATTAAAAATACACACCTACGTTTAATTTTGCAGAAATTTCACAGAATAGTAAACGAAAATATCTGAACAAAACTCATTCCTTAAAAGAACCATAAAAGCGCCATTCCTATTATATTTTCATTCATTTAGTTGCAAACGTAGCAAGGCTCGCACCGGGTTCAGCTAGTAATATATATAGAGAAGTGATATTATTATATGAATTGAAAATTACATTAGTGCCGACTGATGTTTTGTTACTATTGTAGACAAACTTGCGCATCCATTGTGAACCAGAAAATTAAAACAATGTATGACAGCCATGAGAAAAAAAAAGAATTTTTAATTTTAAATTATTTGACTATATCTGATGAGCTGGAAGACCTGAAATACATCATGCAAGAGACAGTACATCTTAAATTTTGACAACCTGAAAACAATTCATATATCATAACAACAAAAAAAGGTTAAAATGTATTTTGCCTGTATTTCCCGTAATGTCTTTCCATGTTATTAGGATGGATCTAAGGCAAGGATGATCTCAAAGCGCGTTGCAACTACGAAGCTAACGTGAATAGTAAAATTTTCAATGTGACCTCCAGGCACACGATCCTCTGTAGCAGGTGGAAAAACTACTTGGTGTGATATTTCCACAACGGAACTGACTCTTAGTCTTGACCAAGAATCCCTATTGAGCCCTTGCAGCACGTCAAGTCGGCCAGTTCAGCGCAAGGGATGCTCAGTTTTTTATCCTTGTTTGGAGATTTATTCTTTATGAACGTGAATGGCTCATAACAGGAACTGGCAGTTATTTTAACCGATCGATCAAATTTCCATTCATTTGTGCACTCTCAGACAACAAAAATGCACGTTTCTTGAGAGTTGTTAGCAAACAAACCGTATAGAAGGCAAAAGTGGAGGCCATATAAGTGATAATTCCATTGCTTTCTTAGACGAGTTGATTTGACATCGTATGAAATTATATCTGTTATAATACTATTAAACAATTATATCTGTTATAATGCTCATTAAAAATACTATTTAAAAAGCCGATCGAGCGTGTAATTCCGTACGATAAATAAATGACACATTGTATATAAGTCTTAACACATAACGGGCATCAATCCACTCTTTCTACCAGAGCTGGGCACCGGTAAAATGCGTCAACGTGTGATTGGATGGTTTCCGATCAATGCGAAAATGTGCAAGCTGAGGATCAAGGGTCGGTTCTTCAACTACAGCATCAGCGTTTATTGCCGATGATTAAGCAGCATGGTGGTCCAGTTATATTTTGGCCTGATGATTTTGGCATCATGCCATTACACCAATGCACAGTGGGCAAAAATGGATCCAGCCTACAAAAAATTGAAGAAATTGAAAAAGTTCAACGGAAATGACTGATTCTTAATAAGAAAAATTCTCACAAATTCAATGTGACCAAAATCAGCCAATCAAAATCAGGGTGGTACAAAAGCCAAAATGTCTGTTTCGTGCCGAAAGACCGGACTACACAAAATTTCCCGGAGGCACGTCCAATCGAGACTTTCTGGGCTTTGACCAAAGCAAAGCTACGGAAATTCGTAAAACCAGTGGATGACATCGAAAAATTTAAAAAGTATTGGACAAAAGTGGTAAAAATGGTCGAAGGGCTCATATTTGAGGAAAAGTGAGATGTCTCGGTTACAATTAAAGGTTTTGATTGAAGAAGTGTAAAATGTTATGTAAATCACCATAGCTGATATAATTTGCGAAATAAAATTATTGAAAAAAAACAACACATTTTTTAAACTTTGAAGGTGTGTTTATAATTTCTAAAACAGTCTATAGTATAATACCTTCATATGCCCTCCATTCGTTTTCAACTTGTATCTTTCAATTTTCATAACCTGCCGTTACTCTAAACGGAACTATCAATGCTTTCTCTTCAAGTCTCTTAGTTCTAGCAATAAATTAATGTCCACTCCTAGAGCCTCTCGTGTGGGGGGGAAATTATCTGTTTGTGAAAAATTTCATCATTTGTTATCGTTCCTCGTTCCTTAAAAAAAAAAAAAAACCAAAAAAAAGTGCTTTACCCTTTCCTTTTTTTGCGGAAAAAACCAAAAAACCCTGGCCCGGGGAAAAAAAAGAAAAAGAAAACCCCACCCGAGCAGAACACAAAAGCATATGAATACCTAATTTTGATCTTGATAACTGGCCTTGGTATTAAAGAGCTCAGATTAAGAGGTAAAATACCTAAGCAAAATACCTAAGAATTGCAAGCAAAATGTCTCTAGAATAACTAAACTTGATATTCCGGATACCTGGGTAAGTATCTGGTCACCTGAGAGGTATTATTTTGGTATTGTCTTACCTCAATTCGGTATTCGCATGACATTGTGGGAACAATTTGATGGTATTATCCTCAGGTATTTTACCTCTTAATCTGAGCTCATAAATACCAAGGCCAGTTATCAAGTTATTCGCTTCTGCTCGGGTAGAGCAGTTTGGCGCAGCTACTCTTGGAAATGGCTGGAGAGGTATTCAAACCACCATTGGTAGCATTGCAATCGCGACCTAGGTGCCGGGGGACCGAATAGAATTGGGGTTGGGGAAGGAACGGGGGGGGGGGGGAGGGAGGGGGGGGGAGAAAAAATTTTTTGAAAGGGAAAAAAAAAAAGCGGGAAGAAAAGCAGGGGAATGGAGGGGGGAAGGGGGGAATCCTCCAGAAATATGAGGAAGAATTCGGTCGGTGGAAAACAACAAAGCTGCTAACCAACTCCCAAGCGAGCTATTAAAGTACAGTGGTGAAGCACTGGCAAGAGCGCTGCACTGGGTATTTTCAAAGATTTTGCAGTAAGAGAATTTTTCGGAAAATTGGATGACAGGCATTGTGTGTCCCATCTAATAAAAAGGTGACAAGCTGGATCGTGCAATCATGCTACTGAGCGCTGTCTGTTGCTCTCCCAAATTTTGTGCTGCCGCCTGTCACCAATTGCAAATGAGTTCGTTGGGATTCAAGGGAGCCCGCGCTACTATGGATCAGATTTTCGTGATTGGGCAAAAGCTGCAGAAATTTCGCCAATATAACGTGCCCACACATCATCTTTTCATCGATTTCAAATAAGCTTACGACACAATCGACCGAAACCAAATATAGCAGATCATGCACAAAACTTGATTTCCAGTAGAACTGACGGGGTTGGTCATAGCAACGATGGATCGAGTGTTGTATGTCGTCCGAGTCTCAGGGATACTCTCAAGCTAATTCGAATCTCGGAAAGAGTTAAGGCAAGGTAAGGGATTGTCCTGTTTGCTATTTAACATTGCATTGGAGGGTGTGATTTGAAGAGCTGGGATAGACACGAGTTGCATGAATTCAGGAAGTCTGGAGCACGCAACTTTGAGACGATGGCGGAAACGTACATTAGACTAACGGCTGAAACAATTGGTTTGGACTTAGGATTACTGCGTTGAAAACAAAATGCATGAAAGAAAGAGGCTCCCGAGGAGACAATGTTAGCCTCCGTCCACAAGTTCAGATCGACGGTGATGAAATGGAGTCGGTAGATGAATTCGTGTATCTGGATTCATTGGTGACCGTCAATAACGTCACCAACAGAGACTTACAAAGGTGCACCATGGCTGGCAATCGTGCTTACTTTGGACTCCGAAGGACTTTGATGGTTCTATAAGAAATTGCTGTCCACTCCTAGGGTCTCATGTTGATGAGGACATATTTGCATTTATAAAAATTATAATTAATTACTTACTAAACGCAAAAGAAACATAATTAGTATAATGTGGCGTCATGATGTTTGGCCTGTTGATGTCCAACGGTTTGAAAATGCTGCCTATTTTCTTCGATGCTGGTTGTGAAAGCAATTCGAAGTACCGGTATATACTATCGGTATATTGAAAGACCAAGTGCTTGATTACCTGGGTGAAAACGAATTTCATTGAAGATCAACACGTTGTCCTACAAAAGGATGGCGTTCTATGTCACATGTCACACGTCAAATCAGTAACAATTTAAGTTTTATTCCAGCCGTACAGCACTCCTACTGGCTTTGTTGATAAAACTACATTCAAAACTGTTTTGTCTACCAACACCTCCTCTATGCTTTTTTAAATCCGAAATTTGTACAAAGTGGCCCACTCTATAGACGTTTGTGAAAGCAAGTTAATTAAACCTAAAGATATTGAACATGTTCTAGTGAAAGATGTTATGATCGCTTGAGAACCTCAATAAAACCTATTTGCTGCCATGAAAACCAGCATATGGCCAAATGGCCACAGCTGTCAAACTTCACTGTGATATCGTGGTTGGTTGTTGTTCTGCTTTGTTGGATTCTCTGCTCTTCTAATTTATGTTGCGAGAAGTTTTGTTTGATAGCAAATTATAAAAAAAATGTTTTTTATAGCTTATTATGTTCCAAATCATATGTGTATTTAATTTTCTGGTGAATAATGGCACGATAAGAGCCAAAAATTAATGCGCCTCGGAAAAAATGCGATCTACATCAACAAAAACAAAATTAAAACAAATATGTTCGATTAAATAACCATACATTTCTTGATAATTGATGAAATTCAATAAGGTTATTTTAAGAATGCAAAAATGGTTCTCCGATAATTTTGTGCATTGATTTTTCCACATTTGAATTATTTCCAATATTTCAATATGGCCATTGGAAAAAAATCACAGTTATGGCAAAAAGCCAATTTATCTTCACAATGACCACTTTAAAACCGTTTTAGCATTTAATGCATATCATGGCAAAACGGTTTTAAAATGGTTTTAAAACTGACCATGATAAGATATTATGAATGAGCCCCAAAACGGCATTTCAAGCAGCATTTTACTAGTTCATAAAGTCCAAATAAAACCTTTGATAAGAGTAAAAGGAATTTGAGAAAACAAGGTTTTTAGATCATCTTCAACAAGCTGTGTAGGTTCTCATAAACCTGACTAAAATATGAAACCTATTGGAACCTCTTGGTGCCATAATAAAAGAATATTGATTCCTAGTGGCTTTCATGAAAGTTAAAGAAAACTCAATAAAGCTGGATGGTTTTGGCAATGTTACTTGGAAGCGGATCCAACGATGGTTGATTGAAAACAGTACGTTTTGGCCGTAAGATTTGTGGTCCTCTAGCAATCCGGACCCTAATGCGTAGGATTATTTGATGTGGGAGTATGTTAAAGATCAAGCAAAATATCTCACCTTATTGTGAAAACTCTGAAGTCTGTTATAACGTGCACATGACAGTCAATGTCGAAGGTCTGAATTCGAAAGGCGTGTTCGTGCTTTCAGCATCGCGTTGTGGGTGTCATTGGTAAAAATGGAGGACACATTGAGTAAATTTATTTGAAAGGGCATAATAAAGAACTGAGCTCGAAAATGTTGAAATTATTGCTTAAACTTGTTGAGAACGGGGTTTGGAAGAAAAAAAACAAACGTTTTCAATTTATTCATGCCCTGTATGTCATATAAAAATACAATGAAGTTCTGTAAATCTGAAATTTTATAAGAACTACCCAAGCTCTTATTCGCTATTCTAATCCCCGATTAAGTAGAAATCTAATGAAAATTGAAGAAATAAGCATGACTAAGATATGAATTGAATTCTGCAAAATCACACAAACTTCACTGTGCTCTGTTGACCAAACCAAATGAATTCAAAATCTGTTGGTCATGGGTTGTACAATTACGCCACATATGAAGAAAAAAAAACCATCTTTCGAGGAAGGATCCATTGAAAACCTCAGCTACAACACAATTATCCCTTACACGAATGCAATATTTCGGAATACATTTACAATTCATATAAATACCAGCTTCTCGAGATTGAAAATTCCACCCGAGCGGATGAATTTCAATTTTTCCATCCTACAATCGTAGATGCAGCAACAGCAGCATTGGTGCAGAGGACCGAAAATTCGGCAATCTATTGCATTATTCAACCATGCTTGAGGTTCTTCTTTCCGTTCTTCGTTGCAAAGTCATTTTTCCGTGCATGTGCAATCCAAGAAGAAATGATTAAAGTTGAAGCTTGTTGAATTTTTAAACCGTACCCTGATTTGCTTTCTTGGAATGCAAGGACTGTCGAGGGAGTGGCACGATGCATTTTATAAAGCTCTTGTTGTTTGCCAGCATAACGAGAAAATCGTGATTTCTTAATGGTGTTTTTAAATAATAGCCAAAGTGGGTGACAAACAGTTCGTTTAACTGGAGTTATAATATTCCACATTTGGAATTCATAATCTTGCAAAAAATAGGAGTTTTCTTGGAGGAAACTGTTCTATATTTTGATTGAATAGCTAGAATATTTAGAACGTTATCAGAAATGATCAATTAACTGCCTAAATTACCTAGAAAATGAAGGGTGAAAAAAAAAACGGAAAACGGTTCACACAGAAATCTTTTCCAAAATTTGGCCTCTTATCGGATTCGTCTGAAATTTGTAAAAAATCAAAATCATAAGCTTTCATTTTCATCATTTGACTTATTCTCCCATTCCAAATGCTCGCACCTTTCGCTTGAATCAATTCATTAAGTTTTGTTCAACGGCTTTTGCCATCTGTTTGGTAACTTTCGTCAAGACATCTTTCAATTCTAGCTCACTTTTGTTTATTTTGGGATTTTTTCGAAGTAAGCCAAAACCTTTTGCAAACGGCAAAGTTCCGATGAATTCAAAAGATTCATGTGTTTTGGCACAACAAGCACATTTTTGGCATCATACTACTCCAACAAGTTCTTAGCAAAGTGGCAGGAGGCAAAATCAGGCCTAAAAAGGGTGGAACCCTTTGGATTCTTCCAACCTTTGTGTAGAGATTCCGGACACGTGTTTTAGCAGTGACTTTTTGCTTTTTATTCCTATTTGAGACTTTCTGCACTTCCTAGGGAGATAGTACTGACAATTGCATGTTTTATGCAGATAAAAAAGATCGACACATTCGAATTTTAAGCGACATCCTGGGTCGACATCTTTGGCCGGTGCTTAAAATCTGCTACGACCTTCTTGACCAACTTGGAAGAAACCGGGCCATTTCTGCCACCACTTCCTTTCTCCATACAGATGATTCGAAAGCTTTAAGCCTGGTAGAACTCAACGAACTGCTTTTAGTGATTCTGTTTCAAGTCCTGTGGAGAACAACAGGTACTCCTAGCAGCATAAATCCTCGATGAAAACGCTTCACATTTGAATGCAGATTTACGTTTGAAGTGCAAATAGTTAAAATTAAACATAAATAAAACTAAATTTAGGGTAATTTCACGGAATCGAGTAATGAAAGACGTCTCTGTTGAAATTGACGATGAGACAATTGATTGCGTTCGTGAGATGAAATATCATTGCGTGATATTTAAAATTGAAATTAAAATTTTACTCACACATTGACGAGGTCATCAATGAAATAGCCATGAAGTATGGTATTCTCTTGAGTACAGGATTTGCAATATAAAATAATACTGTATTGTATTCTTTTTAAATAAATTGGAACAGTTTAATGTTGAATGTCAGAGAGGTCTTGGATATGTGATTGCTGCTCATAGAGCTTAGCTTCGCTGAATTTTAACTACTTGCATTGTGCTGGAGTTCTTTTTGATCATAAAAATTCCATGTATGCTCACAAAAATTTGAAGTTGAAATCAACGTAATTTTTTAATTTTTTGCTTTGCTGTATACTGATAGAAAGTGATCCACGAGCTTACATCTGTAAATGTAATTTTTTTTTATATTTGTTGGACCAGCGGTTCGGGAAGTGGCCGGAATGGTCGTGATCTCGGTCCTGGTTTTCGGATTACTCAACAACTCACTAGTAATCACACACAACAGAAAGCGGCTAAATAACTTTGAAACCAAAAGTGTTTATTCGCGACGATAGTTTCAAAAAACGGACTTCACAATTTGGTGGATCGAAAAGGAGTAAAATTTATTCCCAAATGGAGTTGATATGAAGCCTAACAGCTGATGATCCGTATTTGTGTATGTGTCAACAGTGTACGAAAGCTATCTCTAATTTATCTAATACTTCTGTCAGAGATGGATTCTGTAACTGATGTTATTGCTGTTACACAACATCGCCGCCACCTTGAAATGCTCAATTTCAAAACTATTCTTATTTAACATCTAGTACTACATCTACCCGCTACCGAAAACTAACATAAAAAGGGGAACATGATACGAACTATCTGACACAATATTCTTCTTTTCCTCTGTATTTGACGTCTAAACTGCTTGCTCATCATGTTCGTCGACGATTTCTACGCTGTCATCTCGTTCGGTGCCATTTGGATTGTCGCTTGCATCAGGAACAAACTCTGCATCGGAAGGAAGTAAACAAATTTTCGTGATAGGCCGCTTGATGATACCACGAGATGATTTCAGAGTCACTACTCTAGTCAGCTGATCTTTACCCGGATGGACATCGACGATGCGGGCAAGAGGCCACCTTACAGGATGCTGCATTTCATCGACAACGATTACGAGGCGCCCTGGGCGGAACGCATTGTTCGGCTTGTTGTACTTGGTGCATCGTTGCAGCTCCTGCAAGTATTCCCGTCTCCAATGATGCCAAAATTGTTGGAAAGTTCGCTGTATGGCCTGATAGTAATTTACTATACTCGTAGGTGCCCTAGTATGTGCGGTGAAATCAGGTTCTAGAATCGCATGCATCGTCGTTCCAATTAGAAAGTGTGCAGGAGTAAGGCAAGCTAAATCGTTGGGATCATCCGATAGGGGAACAAGTGGTCTGCTATTCATCGATGCCTCAATTTGCGTCAACAACGTTGTCATTGCTTCGAACGAAAGCCGAGAATTTCCCAACTGTCGGTGGAGATGTTTTTTGGCGACCTTTACTGCAGCCTCCCATAATCCACCAAAGTGCGGCGCTTTTGGTGGACACAAATGCCAGTTAATTCCATCATCGGCACAGGTGGCGAATATTTTCTCAGCTTCTCTTTCTTCTTTCAGCAAACGGTGAATTTCCTCAAGATGATTTTTCGCTCCTTCGAAGTTTTTACCGTTGTCGGAGTAGACATCAGTTGGCCGACCTCGACGCGCCGTAAACCTGCGGAATGCTGCCATAAAAGCATGAGTCGTCAAATCTCCCACAAGCTCGATGTGGACTGCCTTGGTGGAGAAACAGACGAAAACGCAGACGTACGCCTTGGCTGCCGGTGCTCTTTTGTGGATCGGCTTCAAATACAGGGGTCCAGCAAAATCTACCCCTGTGACGCTGAAAGGACGGCTGGGGCTGATACGATGAATTGGAAGTTGTCCTAGTTGCTGAGTGGCTGGAACGGGACTTGCTCGGGCGCAGCGAAAACACGCACGGATGGTGCTTCTGATGAGGCGTCTCCCATTCGTTGGCCAGAACTTTTCCCGCATAGCAGCCAGCGTGAGTCGGCCGCCACCGTGAATTAGTTGTAGGTGGTAGTGTTTGGCAAGAAGGCTTGTATACGGGTGAGGATTTGGTAGAAGGATAGGATGTTTGTTGACATAGGGCTGCTCTGATAGGTGCAATCTCCCTCCCACTCTAATTATACCTTCAGGGTCGAGAAAGGGGCTCAGCAGGTGAATCGAAGACTTCTTTGAAACTGCGTTGCCTTGGCGAAGGTCTTTGAGTTCTTCCTTGAAACCATCGACCTGAGTTTGCTTGACTAGAACTGATTGGGCCACGGATAGTTCATCTCTTGAAAGAAACTTACTGGGATGCGGACCAGTATTGGAGGGCTGTGTGCGAATCTTCTCACGACAGTGCCGGACAAAGCGAAGACAGTATGCGGTGGCACGGATCATAACAGTGTGCGACGAGAACCGAGTGAAGTGAGGACTGATGCTGGATTCGGCTCTAGCTACTGCTACGACAAGGTTGCGACGTTCCTTTCCATCTTCTGGGTATTCCTGTATGCCTTCACAAGGCCATTGCTGCTTGGATAGAGACAACCAACTGGGTCCATGCTTCCACAATCCACAACGGTCGATATCGGTGATCTCCATTCCTCGCGATACGAGGTCGGCGGGGTTTTGTTTACCAGATATGTGGTTCCAGAACGCTCCGTTAGTGGCTGATTGTATTGTGGATACACGATTGGCCACGAATGTCTTCCAGGTGTTGGGGGGGGATTTAAGCCATTGGAGAGTGACTGTGGAGTCACACCAAAAGTAGGAAGCGGAAATTTTTATTTGCAGCGCTTGAGATACCTTCACGAAAAGTTTTGCAGCTAGGTCGGCGGCACAAAGTTCCAATCGGGGTAAGCTGACACGCTTCAGAGGTGCAACTCGAGATTTCGATGCTAGTAGATGCACGGCAACGTTACCATAGGAGTCCATAGATCGAGCGTATATGCAGGCACCATAAGCAGCTTCGGATGCGTCGGAGAAGGTGTGCAGCTGTATGGTGGCGTTTGGAAGCAAAGCGTAGCGTGGCACGTGGAACTCGGAAAGCTTCGGCAGTTGCTTGACGTAATCTTCCCATTTTTTTGCGATCGATTCAGGAACCTCGTCGTCCCAGCCAGTTGATTGCAGCCATAGAAGCTGCATCAACATTTTACCTCGTACAACGACCGGAGAAACAATTCCAAGAGGGTCAAACAATTGCGATATTCCGGATAGGATGCTTCTTTTGCTGGGTCGTCCTTGTGTTGGTCGAAGAACAGCTTCAAAACGGAATACGTCGAGCTCAGGTTCCCAGCAAATACCCAGTGCTTTAACAGTCTCATTTTTGTCGAATTTTAGAGTGGATTGAGTCCCAATTTGGTCAGCAGATAACCCTTGCAGCACTTCCAGTTTGTTCGACGTCCACTTTCTCAAGCAAAATCCACCTTTCGACATCAATTCTCCCAGTTCGGTCCTCAACTGGACAGCCTCTTGGACCGACTGGGCCCCTCCGATGAAATCGTCCACATAGAATCCCTTTCGGAGGGCTGGTCCTCCCAGTGGGTAGGCACCCCCTTCGTCGTCGGCCAACTGCACAAGGGTTCGAGTGGCAAGGAACGCAGAAGGAGCCATGCCATAGGTTACGGTTAGGAGTCGGTAAGTTTGTACTGGATCCGATTTGTCGAAACGAAAAAGTATTTCCTGGAGCGAAGTGTCGTCTACGTGATTTAGAACTTGACGATACATCTTTTCGATGTCACCTACAACTGCTACGGGATATGTTCGGAATCGCAGACTGATATCGAGTATATCGTCTTGCACTACGGGGCCTACAAGTAGCGCTTCATTCAAGGAGTGTCCCGTGGATGTCTTAGCGGAAGCATCAAATACGACGCGCACCTTCGTCGTCGTACTAGACTCCTTCAAGACCGGATGGTGTGGGAGGAAACATTCCTTCGAACTAATCACTTCTTCATCAGGCACCAACCGCATGTGCCCTAGCTCTAAATACTCTTGCATGAATTTATTATACTCTTCTTTCAGGTGAGCATCTCGGTCGAGCCTGCGCTCGAGAAGTTCAAAACGTCGTAATGCGGTGCCTTTGGATTCTCCAATCAGCGTGTCGAAGTTGGATTTACGGGGTAGTCGCACAATATATCGTCCTGTGGAGTTTCTTGAGGCTGTAGATTTGTAGAATTCCTCACATTTCTTCTCATCCAGCGAATAGGCGGATCGACCTGGTAGTTCTTCGATTTTCCAAAAGCGTTCCAAGCTTTCTTCTAGGGACATTAACGAGACGGTTGTAATGGAGCAGCTAGACGCATTGGATAAATGGCGATCGGGGTTGGTGGTGCCAGAGATGATCCATCCGAATACACTGTCGACTAACATCGGAAGAGAATCGGACAATTGGATCCGGGCAGCGGTCTTGAAGCAAGAGAAGAAATGCGCATTGCCGATGATCAAATCAATTCCAGAGCTTTTGTAGAAGTTGGGATCAGCGTAGAACAGGTCCTGAGGTAACTTCCAATCATCGATGGAGACATCATGAGCAGGAAGATTAGGGATGACCTTGTTCAGAACTAGAAAGTCTACATCCAGAATGAAATCTTCTTTACAGGAACGAATTTGAGTCCGAACAGAGTCATGGGCATGCTTCGGTTTCTCTCCTACTCCATGGATCAGAACATTCACTTTGTTTCGTTTCAGTCGCAGAATTTGAGCCAAGTTCTCTGAGATGATGTTTGGTTGGGATGCGCAATCCAAGAGAGCTCTGGCAAAATGCTCTTCACCATAGCAATCGATGATTTTCAGCACGACTGTGAGCATAAAAACGTTTCTGTCGCAGCTTTGCATCGGTATGCTGCACATTTGTTCCTGGGTTTCGACCAACGTTGATGCTGACAGTAGTGGATCTTCATCGGAAGCAACTGTGTTGGTTTGGATGAGTGCGTTGGATGAACTACTAGAAGAAGCATTGGTATCTGTGCTGGATCGGTCGGAAAAATTCGCGTAGGCTGCATGGATGAGGGAGTGGTGACGCCTTTGGCAGGACTTGCAGCTGTACTTCGAAGCACAATTTCGAACAAAGTGGTCGTTGCGGAAGCAATTGAGGCAAAGGCGCTTGGCATTGAGAAGTTTCAATTTTTCGGAGATCGGGAGTTTCTCAAACTCGAAGCACCGCACTAAGGGATGTCGTTCGTCGCAGGCGTAACATTTCATAGGGTAATTTTCAATGGCAGCATGGGTAGAAACATTGGATTGAAATGTCCTTTTCGAATACGTAGAATGAAATTGGGGTTGGGCTGGGCCAAACGAATGGTGTTGATTCACGGAAATCGACTCCAGGACTCGCATGCGACGTTGCAAAAACTCGATCAGCCGTTGGTAGGTAACACTATCCAGGGTTGAAGCGTGATCCTCCCACGCCTTTAGGGTGTCGTCATGCAGTCTCGTACAGAGTATATGCTCTAATATGGTACTCCACGCATCCACTGGCTCCCCTAACTGACCTAGAACCTTGACATGTCGCTCGAAGTCATCAACGATGGTATGCAAGACGGACGCTGACTCTCTCTTCATCTTGGGACACTCCAACAAGGCTTGAAGATGGCGCTTTCGCAGAAGGTATTTGTTGGCGTACCGGTTTATGAGCGCTTCCCATGCGAGGGGATAATTAGCAGCACTGATACCAATTGATTCGATTAATTGAGCTGCTTCCCCTTTGATAGCAGCCCGTAGATAGTGAAATTTTTGAATGTCCGCCACATCCGGATTCGCATGGATTAATGCGAGAAAGGTATCATGAAACGCAAGCCAGTCTTTGTAGTCTCCAGAAAATTCAGGCAGGGAAATTGTAGGTAGTTTCAGACCCATTAGAGCGGAGTTGGCCCCAGTAGCAGTTTGTTGAGGGAGATTGCCATGCAGATTAATTGGAGAAGGAAGTTTAGAGCGCAAGAAGGATTTTATTTTGAAGAACAGAGTCTCGAAATTGGAGCGGTACTGTAAATTTCTCACCATGCCTTCGTTCGTATCCTCCATATCCTCCAGCTCCGTCTGAACGTCCTCCAGCCCCTGTTGAACCGTATCGAGATTCTCCAGCCGCAGTTCGACCTCGAGCTTGTCCCGTTCCTCCTCGTACTGCTGCATAAATTTCTCCGCCCGTCCTAGAGATGCCAGTAACGTCGTCCGTCGGGATGACAGCACCTGTTTCCGACGTTCTTCATCCATCGTATCGTAGCGGTAGGGTAGCGTAGGGAAACGAAAATCTGTCAAGCAAGAAAAGACCAGGAAGCACTGACGAAAAAACTGGAAATCACTTGGAAAGGTGCTCACCTGACCAAGGCGGATTAGTGCCTTGTATTTATGCTTGTACTCGGGAACAACGGCAACCGAAAACAGGAAAAATTGGTAACGCCGTTAGCGATGACCAGTTATACCACGGCGTGGTCGTAAAGTTTCAACGGGGAACAGCAGCAAAGTTGTCAGAAGTCGTATTTTGTTGCTAGGATTCAACACACAATCACTATATTTTTTTTTATGCTGGAACACGCAGAACTTCTTTGTGGCTATGGCACAGAATTTAGCAGTTCCTCTCGTCGATGCCCGAGGATGGCAGATGGTGTAGCTCGATGGCAATGGCACAATAGGCTTTGTCTCTATTTGCCAAGCACTACGATGGCGGATGCTTCGTTTGTGGAGCACTACTGAGATGGCGTATCACAAGAGCTCGATTGTCCGTATGATGGCTTGGAAGATGGCGAACAGAAGTGGGCACCTTTGTCCCAAGGAAGAATGGCGAATCGGTCGGCGACCTCTTCGATCTCGAAAATGCCACGATCCTGGTCACGGCACCAAAATATGTTGGACCAGCGGTTCGGGAAGTGGCCGGAATGGTCGTGATCTCGGTCCTGGTTTTCGGATTACTCAACAACTCACTAGTAATCACACACAACAGAAAGCGGCTAAATAACTTTGAAACCAAAAGTGTTTATTCGCGACGATAGTTTCAAAAAACGGACTTCACAATTTGGTGGATCGAAAAGGAGTAAAATTTATTCCCAAATGGAGTTGATATGAAGCCTAACAGCTGATGATCCGTATTTGTGTATGTGTCAACAGTGTACGAAAGCTATCTCTAATTTATCTAATACTTCTGTCAGAGATGGATTCTGTAACTGATGTTATTGCTGTTACACAACATTTTTTTTTTTAATCAGTTCGTTTATTTATTAGGCTCAGGCGTGTGTAACACTTTGCGGAGCCGATATTCAATATTGTAATTAACAATTTTTCTATTTCGATTTTAGTAAAGAGGGGTGCCAATTACTCGTGGCTAGCTCGAGGTTAATGGGTCACATTATTGTTTGGAAGGGGCTAGGCAGGTAACTTATTTCAGGTATTTGATGCTGCTCATGGTTGCGACATCTTCCAAATCCTCGTTCTCTGTAGTCCCTTACAGGAACTAAGCTGCAGATGGGTGACCACAGCTTGCTGGGCAGGTACAAGTAGCACGGAAACAAAAGGATAATATAACTGGGACACAATGGCAGGGAATTTACTAGAGTGAAAGGGAGGGGGTAATGACATTACACTCTTAGATCAGACAAACAAAGGAATTCGTAAATCGCTTGCATGTAGGGAAGATCACGCATTCCCAAAACATCTCTTACTTCGCGGAAGGGTTGTCTACCTCGGGCCACAAGGGTATCCAATAGTCGTGCTCTGGAGGCATCATTACCCGGGCAATGCCAAACTGCGTGATCGATGTCATCATAACCGGTTCCGCACCTACATACATTGCTATCGACGAGGTTAATTCTGTAGAGATGTGCGTCTAGCGAGTAGTGGTTGGACATAAGTCTTGACATCACACGAATGAAACCGCGACTTACATCCAGACCTTTGAACCACGATCTCGACGAAACATTTGGAATAATGGAATGTAACCACCGCCCAAGAGAATTACTTGTCCAATCGTTTTGCCAACTTTGAAGAGAACTCTGACGTACTAATGGGAAAAATTCATCATGTGAAATTCTTCTTTCAAAAATCTCGCCTTCTTGTGCGCCCACCTTTGCTAGAGAGTCCGCCTTCTCATTGCCTGGAATTGAGCAATGTGAGGGGACCCATGCAAAGGTAATTCTAAATGATCTTTCGACCAACGCACACATCTGCTCCCTTATTTTTGAAAGAAAGTAAGATGAGTGCTTAACTGTTTTCATCGACTGGAGGGCCTCAATAGAACTGAGACTATCCGAGAAGATGAAATAATGGTCTATGGGCATGTCGGAAATTATCCCCAATGCGAAATTGATTGCTGCCAGCTCAGCAACATATACGGAACAAGGTTCCTGAAGTTTCCGGAAGGCAGATGAGTATTCATTGTAAACACCGAAACCAGTGGATCCATCAATGCGTGACCCATCAGTGAAAATTCTTCTATTGCAACTGACATGTTGGTACTTTTCGATAAAAATATGGGGAATTAAAATAGGTCGAAGTTGATCTGGAACTCCTTGAATAGCCTGTTTCATGGAGAGATCATAATCAATGGAGGAACTGTGATAAGGAAAGCGTACACTAGGAGGGTTATAGCATGGAAGACTAATATCGGATGACATATAGTTAATATAGATTCGTAAGAATCTTGACTGGGTACTCAATTCGAGCATTTCTTCGAAGTTTTCAATCACAAGGTTGTTACTGATTCCACACTTGATCAGTATTCTAGATGAGAGCTCCCAGAAGCGGTACTGTAAGGGTTTTACTCCTGCCAGAACCTCCAGGCTCATATTATGCGTTGAATGCATACAGCCAAGGGCAATACGTAGACAAGATATTGAATGCGTTCCAATTTGATGAGGTGGCTATCTCTTGCCGAGAGGAAGCAAAAAGAGCCATATTCGAGAACTGAAAGAATAGTTGTTTTGTAGAGTTTAATGAGGTCTTCCGGGTGAGCACCCCACCATGTCCCGGAAATTGATCTTAGAAAATTGATCCTTTGTTGACATTTCTGTTTTAAATACGCAAAGTGATTACTCCAAGTGCATTTTGAATCAAACATGACTCCAAGGTATTTGAAGGTCAAAGATTGGGTAATGTCTCTTCCCAACAGCTTGAGACGCAGTTGGGCTGGGAACCGCTTTCTAGTAAACACTACCAATTCGGTTTTATGCGGTGAAAACTCGATCCCCAAATTTCTGGCCCAGATGGACAGATTATCTAGGGAATTTTGCAATGGTCTTTGCAAGATTTCTGCACGTGGACCTCTAAAGGAGATCACAGCGTCGTCTGCAAGTTGTCTTAGCGTGCATCTATTTTCCAAGCAGTTATCAATATCTTTAACATAAAAATTATAAAGCAAGGGACTTAAACATGAGCCTTGGGGTAAGCCCATGTAGCTAATTCTGGAAGTTGTCAGTTGACCTAGATTAAAGGTCATTTGTTTTTCTGACAGTAAATTATACAAAAAGTTATTTAAAATTCCTGGTAAACCACTACTGTGCAGACTATCTGCCAGTATATCTATGGAAACTGAATCAAATGCGCCCTTAATATCCAGAAATACTGAAGCCAATTGCTCCTTGTGTGCAAAGGCCAGTTGTATATCAGATGAAAGCAACGCTAAACAATCGTTTGTTCCTTTGCTCTTTCGGAAACCAAATTGCGTATTTGATAGCAGGTTGTTTGATTCAACCCAACGGTCAAGTCTTGATAGGATCATTTTTTCTAACAATTTCCTTAAACATGATAGCATAGAGATCGGACGGTAAGAATTGTAATCAGACGCTGGTTTCCCAGGCTTTTGAATAGCTATTACTTTAACCTGCCTCCATGCGGGTGGAACTATATTTAATTCCATGAGAGTGTTATACAGGTTAAGTAATCGTCTTTTAGCGATATCAGGAAGATTTTTTAGAAGGTTGAATTTAATCATATCGCTTCCCGGAGCAGAGTTATTCGATGAAAGAAGTGCCATTGAAAATTCCAACATTGTGAATGGTTCGGCCAGAGAACCGTTATTTCGGGTAGTATCCCGTAAATTCGGTTGTGTTGGGACAGAGTCTGGACAAACCTTTTAGCGAAGTCGAATATCCATTGCATGGAGTATTCTTCACTCTCATTGGAGGATGAGCGGTTTCGCATGTAACGAGCCTTTCTCCAAAGCGTTGTCATCGAGGTTTCTCTAGATAGTCCCTCTACAAACGAACGCCAGTAATTGCGTTTCTTTGCTTTGAGTAAGTTTTTAAGCTTTTTTTCAAGCTTGAGGTACTTGTCAAAAAGCTCGCATGTTTCATGTCTACGATAATCTTTAAACGCATCGGATTTCTCAAGATACAACTTAGTGCATTCGTCATCCCATCCAGGGGTGGCGGGTCTTCTTTTGAGGGATGCACTTGGAACACGTCGTTTCTGAGCTTCTAATGCACTTTTGTACATCAGGTCGGAAAGGAAACGATACTCTTCTAATGGTGGAAGAGGATCGGTAGAATCAATACCAAGGGTTACCGCCGATGCAAAATGTTGCCAATCGATATGCCTCGTGAGGTCATAAGGAACATGGATTGGCTGGTCTGTTTTGTGAAAACTATTTGTGATTGAGATAATTATTGGTAAGTGATCACTACCATGGGGATCATTGATTACCTTCCACAGACAATCTAATGATAGTGAATTAGAGCACAAAGATATGTCAAGTCGACTCTCCCTGGCAGGAGGTTTTGCTATTCGTGTCGCTTCCCCAGTGTTCAAGATGGTCAAGTTGAAATCGTCGCATAAGTCATAGAAAATACCCGCTCTATTGTCATCGTATTGTTCGCCCCAAGAAGTACCGTGGGAGTTCAGATCGCCCAAAATAAGAACTGGAGATGGAAGTAATGTAATTGAACTCCAAAGTTGACGGCGGTTTATTGATGCCCTCGGAGGGACATAGACGGAAGCTATGCAAAGATCTTTATTCTTTACATTTATTTGGCAAGCGACGATTTCAATGCCTGAGATTATTGGGAGTGAGATTTTATAGAAGGGGTAGCACTTTTTGATCCCCAGAAGTACGCCACCATATGAATCATCTCGGTCCAGGCGAATAATGTTAAAATCGTGGAAGTTTAATTCATCTTCGGATGAAAGCCATGTTTCACAGAGAGCAAATATATCACAATCAGAATTGTGAATCAAATACTTGAACGAGTCTAATTTAGGTATTAGACTACGACAGTTCCATTGTAATACCGTGATCATATCTTGATCCTCACTCGACGAATTATTCATCGAAAGATATGAATTCACCAATAAGGGGCCATGATACAGTCAATTGCTTGAAGTAGTTTCCAACTATAGGAATAAGCAGGTCAATAATTCCTCGGAGCGGTGAAGCATCCGAAAGGCCAAGAGCATTTAAAATGTTATCCACAATGTCCCTAAAATTAATCTTACCTCGCTTGGACGGGATATTCTTAGAATTGCGAGAAGACGTAGTGTTTGGTAACCTCTTACGGTTACTGTTATTAGGTAGAGGCGGGTTGGTATAGCTACAGCTAGGAACGGATGCATCAGCTATTACCGGTTTATTCGGTTTTTTAAATTGACCCCCTCTACCTCCAATTTTTTGCAAGCTTTTGAGAGTAGGTTTTATTTGTTTCCGGCGCACACCCGGAGAACTAGTAGGCTTTCTTTTACCGGGGGCGTGTACCTCCGGAAATCCACTCTCATCGGCTTCGTCAGAGTCCAGTTCATCGGAAGACAAAATCAAAAAAGGATTTTCATTTTGAGCGGCTGATACAGACGATGCAGACGCTCCGTTTTGCGACTTTAACATGTCTGCATACGTCTGCTTGGAGCGTTCTTGTATGGAACGTCTCACGTTACCAGTGCGCTTCTTGTACACGGGGCAGTTCTGCAAATCGTGGAGAGGCTCTTTGCCACAGTAAGCACACTTTGTTGCTTCCTGTTGGCAAGCATCCTCTAGATGCCTTTGGCCGCATTTGCCACAACGGGGCTTGTTGTCGCAAAAAGTAGCCGTATGACCCAACTGTTTGCACTTGGTACAATTAAATACCCTTGGTACAAAAAGGCGCACTGGGAAAAAAACTTTATCAATTTCAACAAATTTTGGGAGAATTGATCCGGCGAAGGTCACTTGTAGCGAGTCCGACGGTGAATACGTCTTTTTTCCATCTACCATTGATCCTGCATGCAATTTTTTGCATTCCAGAATCTCAATGGTAGACGAAGCGGAATCTGGAAGTCGCCCCTTACCTTCCATAACGTCTTCACACGTCAGGCTCGCTGCAGAAACCACACCGTCTATCTCCACATCTCGAGATGGGATGTAGACGTAGTACTCGACATTATAACCTGCGTCACTGGCAATTTCATTTGCAATTTTATACGTAGGTGCAGTAACACGCAGTTTGTTTCGGTTGACCTGATGAAATTCGGTCCCCGGATAACGACGCGTCAAATTTCTTTTAATGCCCAAAAAATCTAGGGCTTTCACTTTCTGCCGAAAGTAGACAACCCAAGGAGAGGCAGAAGACGGCTGATAACAGCGCGCCCTAAAAACATCTTTGGGAGGCAAGTCGCCCCCCGTAGAATCATCCATGCAAGAACAAATTCAGCGAACAGAAAAAAAAATTAATAAATTAATAAAAATCAGATGATTTTTTTTGGACCACCCTATGCAGAACGATTTACTATATGGGAGAGAGATACACAACACACTAGCAGATGACGAAACAAAAAACAAATGTGCTACTTGCCGTTTGCCGGTATGGCAGCTTCTGCTGTTGTTCGCAAACAAAGCACCGCTTGCTGACCGGCAGTGGATGGAGCGATGACCTTCCTTGCTGCGATGGTGCTTATGGGGTTACACTTTTTCCCCTCGGGTGTTTGACGATGGTACAGGCTGGACAGATCATCCGTCGGGCTCGGCCGGGAATGTCTGCTTCCCTAATGGAACGCTCGGCTGGATATCGGTGGTTTAAACAGTGCACTATTTTTAATCACCGCGTGAATGATAGCGGGTTGAAAAAAAAAATGCAAAAGAGGTAATGCGGAGTGCGAAAAAAACTAAACCGAAGCTCTTCAGCGTTCGATGCGGAATGATAGGCTATGTCAATAACAGTGACCGAGATAGACAAATTCATCGACTACCTCGAACTCATCGCTGCCCAGTCGGGTCCTGCCGTGCTCTGTTCCACCTGCTAACAGATTGTTTTGGACGTATTTATCTTCAATCCACTCTGCTTCGCGCTTTAGTCTGGTGTACTGCTCTGCCACCGGCTCAAATGTTCTGCCGACAATATTCACGTCATCGGCAAAGCAGATAAATTGACCGGATCTGTTGAAAATCGTGCCTCGCATGTTAAACGCCACCCGTCGCATAACACCTTCAAGAGCAATGGTGAACAGGAGGCAAGAGAGACCATCACCTTGACGAAGCCCCCTGCGCGATTCAAATGAACCCGATAATCCACCCGTTATCCTCACACAGCACTGGGTTCCATCCATCGTAGCCTTGATAAGTCGGGTCAGCTTCCCCGGAAAGCTGTTCTCGTCCATGATCTTCCATAGCTTATATCGGTTAATTGTATCATATGCGGCTTTGAAGTCGATGAATAGATGATGCGTTGGGACTCTATATTCACGGCACTTTTGGAGGATCTGCCGAGTGAGCAGCAAATTTAAAGTAAATAAGTGGATTTCAGACCATGCCGGTATGTTGATCGATAGCATTGGCCACCCCGGGGAGCCACCAGACCGCCGAAGCGAACCCGAATAGATCAAAGAACGATGAAACCCCCCTATCATCGTTGGGTGAGAAAGTTGGTAATTCCAAGGACGCGATACCGAAAGAGACTGCACTTCTTAAACCAGCCCCACACACGTCGACTCCCATTCAGCAAAATCATATGGGACCACCGGAATCATTCCTAAAAATGCAAGGAGAACCTGAACGTCCGACGAACCAAGTAGAAGCACCGAAATTCCAACCGCAACCGATTGAATTAGGCCAACAGTCACAGAGGCTGAGCCACCCAGTTTCTGAACCGATTCCCCAGCCAGTTTCTCAGCTGTCAACGCTAGAAACACTGTTTGGTAGTCCAGACAGATTGCTTCAGACTATGTTGAAGGAAGTGCGTAGTGTACCAGCTCGTTGGGCATCTGAAAGCAGCGAACCAGCAAGCCCATCTTATGAATCCCTCGTTGCTAAATGAATTTGTGGAGAAGCTTGTTTGGATTTGTTGACTTGGGTACTTTTAGCGACTGATGAGAATTACCTCGGCAGTCAGTGACGTCACGCAGTTCAGCGAACACGATATTCATCGAGTCAACCGAATCGAAAGACAACGACCAAAGGAGAAGGCGTATATGAACACTCACGCTTTGCCAGATATTCGTTAGTCAGGGACCACTGCACTGGAGGTAAGGTAGTAGAAAATCAGACAAGACCGTGCTATGTTTGCCAGAGCATCAATCATAGAATTAGGGATTGTGGTAAATTTAAGACACTTTCTATTGGAGACCGTTGGAAAGCAGTTAGTATGCACCAACTATGTAAAATTTGTTTGGTTCCGCATGTGAAGTCGCTGGTTGTTCAAAAGGGCATAACACTCTGTTTCATCCGTGTCTCCTTGAAGAGTCTTCACGTTCGGGAAAAAGGGCGCCGGCGGTCGTTTCCGTGCATCGACAACTACAGAATTCTATTCTATTCCGCATTATCCCAGCCACGCTCTATGGGAAGGGAACACAAATCACAACCTTTGCGTTTCTAGATGAGGGTTCGTCGTTGACTCTGATGGACGCTGACATCGTGGATCAGTTAAACATCGTAGGAGATGTGCATCCACTGTGTCTCACATGGACTGCAAATATCAAGCGGTGGGAACCGGTATCTCAGCAGGTTAGCTTAAAAATTTCGGGTGCATCGAGTGAAACAAAATTCGTATTGGACGATGTTACGGTGAATGATTTGGCGCTACCGACGCAGACTCTATGGTATAGTGAGTTAGCAAGAAGGTATCCGCATTTCCAAGGACTTCCAATCCAGGACTACGAGCAAGCGGTTCCGAGGATCTTGATAGGGATGGACAATATTCACCTGTCTATACCCCTAAGAAGGAGGAAATAGGTGCACGAGAATCAATTGCAGCGAAGACAAGATTAGGATGGATTGTATTCGGCTGCGTTGGAGATCCAAAAGTGATTGAGTGCGAAAGTGATTGAGTCCCCATCGTTTCACATGTGTGAATACACAGAACTTAAAGGGATTCATGAGCTGGTAGAAAGTGAGATGAGGACCGCTGAGCAAGAGAGATCCAAGAAAAAACAACAGTACGACGGGAAGATGGACGCTTTGAGACTGGGTTGCTGTGGCGCTACGATGATGTGCAATTGCCTTCTAGCAACGCTATGGCGCAGCGACGGCTGGCCTGCTTACATTGCCGACCGAAATCAAATTCGGAGTTGCTAGCGAACTTAGAGATGCATATTGCGGACAACCAGTTAAAAAAGTACGCACATAAAGCGACGAAGCAAGAAATCGAGGAGTTCAGTCCCAAGCGGACTTGGTTTTTGCCATTAGGCGTGGTAATCAATCCGAAGAAACCCGGAAAAGTCCGCATGATATGGGACGCGGCTGCCAAAGTTAAGGGTATCTCGTTCAATGGAACGATATTAAAGGGTTCAGATCTTCTGATGCCGTTGCCGAAAATATTGTTCTAGTTTCGTCAACGATAGGTAGCAATATTCGGAGATGTGAGGGAAATGTATCACCAGTACTTTATTCGTGTAGCTTATCGTTCTGCGCAGTGTTTCCTGTGGAGTTCGGATTCATTGAAATCGCCGGAAATTTTTGTCATGGATGCAGCGACTTTTGGGTCGACGTGTTCTCCATGTCAGGCACAGTTTATCAAGAACTTAAATGCCAAGAACTGGGCCAACGAGTTTCCAGAAGCAGCCGTAGCATTGACAGAAAATCACTATGTTTATGACTACTTAGATAGCAGGGACACTGACGAGGAAATAACAAAACTAGCAACAGATGTTCGAACGGTACTTGCTAAAGCCGGTTTTAAAATTATGAAACTCTTGCAACGTGCTGGAAAATCTACGAGAGCAGCACATTACAGAGCGGAAGGATTTCTCCAGTGACAAAACCTGCAACGTTGAACGCGTGTTAGGGATGGCTTGGCTCCCTACAGACGATGTATTCATCTTCAGTTTATCTCTACCAGAGGACCTCCTGCAGCTCGTATCGGGAGATTCTGTGCCTACGAAAAGGAAGATTTTGCGATTCATCGTGAGTCTATTTGACTCACTTGGGCGTATCTCCCACGTTCTTATACATAGGAAGATCATCATTCAAGATCTGTGGCGATGTGCAGTCGGATGGGATGATCCGATACCAAAAAAAGTCGACGAAACCTGGGGAAGATTTGTAGGTGTATTCGGTGAGCTGAACCGAGTTCACATTCTACGCTGCTATTTTCCCGGCTACGAAAAGAACAGCTACAACACGTTGGAGATCCATATGTTTGTAGACGCTAGCTTGTCCGCTATGTCATGTGTTGGTTTCTTCTTGTCAAGCACGGTGCGTTGGTGACATCCAAGGCGAAGGTAGCTCCACTGAAGCCACTCTCAGTTCCGCGACTAGAACTACAAGCGGCATTGTTAGGAAGCCGCTTAATGAAGTCCATTGTCAACAGTCACTCCGTAAAAAACAAGAAACGGTACATATGGACTGACTCAAACACTGTCCTTTTGTGGATACGATCAGATGCTCGAAAGTACAGACGGATATGTAGCAGTTCGAGTAGGCGAAATTCTGGATGACACAAAGGTGCAAGAATGGAGATACGTGCCAACAGCACTCAACGTTGCGGACAATGCAACCAAACGGAAGGGTGCTCCAGATTTGTGTCCAACCGAGGGCCTAGATTTCTTGTACCTGCCAGAAACTCAATGGCCGGAACAGAAGGTAGAGTTCGTCAACGTTCCAGATGAGTTGTGCGCAATTCACGTACATCGCGTAGTTGGCAGCGACAGCTTCGTTGATTGCAGCCGGTTTTCCAAATGGGAACGTCTTTTGCGGACGACTGCGTACGTGTGTTTGTTCATCAGACAATGCCACAGGACCCGCGGATCATCCGAATCATTAGGAACGTTAGATCAAGAAGATTACAAAACAGCGGAGCGTGTTTTGTGGAGGACAGCGCAAATGGATACGTATCCAGGAGAACTGGAAGCCCTTGTATTATTTTATTTTCGTCAACAGATAAAAATGTTCATCCCAATGACCCTTTAAAAAATTAAATTACATACGAAAATTAACAAAACTTAACAAAGACATATACGGAAACAACGCTTATTAACATCACGGGATACATTAAAATCAAACACATTATAGCAGCTGTTGAAAACGCGGCACATGCTTTGCACAGGTTTGTGTTTTCCGTAGTTGGTCCTTGAGTGCCGGAACACGAAGAACTGTTGTAAACGGAGATTTCGTCGTCGAGTGTTGATGGTCAAGAGATCCAGTAGAACGGAACAATCAACATTTCCTTGAAGCAGATCACCAATGAAACACGCTTTGGCTACCATACGCCTACCTTCCAACAGTTCCAGGTTGATGAGCTTACACCGACTTTCATAACTTGGCAATCTGCGAGGGTCTTGCCAGCGAAGATGTCGCAAAGCAAAGCGTATAAACCTTCGCTGAACAGCTTCGATCCTCTGGACTGCGTTTTGGTAGAAAGGGGACCAAATGATGGCACAGTATTCCAAGAAAGGGCGAACCAAAGAGCAGTATAATGCCGTCAGACAGTAAACGTCCTTGATGTTTTTTGCGAAGCGGAACATAAATCCTAGCTGCGAAGAGGCCTTGGAAACAATATACGAAATGTGAACCTTGAACGACAGTTTGGAGTCGAGCATTACTCCCAGATCCTTGACCGTTATTTCTCGTTTCAAGCGCGTACCTCGAAGGATGTAGTCGTGAAGATACATCGCACGTTTTCGGCCGAAGGAGATAGTTGAGCATTTGGATACATTTAAGGACATTCTGTTGATTCGGCACCAGTTATCGAACACTTGCAGTTCCTGCTGAAGAAAGTGGGCGTCTTCTGGACATTTTATAACGTAGTACAGCTTCAGATCATCCGCGTAGGATAATTTCAGGCATTTGAGGACCAAGTTTACGTCGTTCATATATAGCAGGAAAAGGAATGGGCCGAAGTGGCTACCTTGAGGAACGCCGGATGCTACCGGAAAGCTAGATGAGGCGTAATCGGCAATCTTCACGGACATAGTTCTACCAGTCAGGTATGAACGGAGCCAGTTCAACAACTGATCGTGAACCCCCATATTGCAGTATTTAGAAATGGCAATCTTATGGTTCATTTTATCGAAGGCCGCAGAGAAATCTGTGTAAATGGCGTCTACTTGATGACCGCGTTCCATTTCGCGCATGATGAACGATGTAAATACGGTTAGATTGGTCGCCGTCGAGCGCTTGGGCACAAAACCGTGTTGGTCTGGAGAAATAGTCTGTGAATAGTCATTGACCAGCCTTTGGAGAACAATTAGTTCAAATAGCTTGGATACAGAGCTTAGTGCAGCAATCCCACGATAGTTGGCGACGGACCGTTTGCATCCCTTCTTGTGTATTGGAAATACAAATGACTCTCTCCAGCATTCAGGAAACTCGCCGGAAGTTACAGACAAATTGAACACCGTAGCTAGGGGCGCAGCAAGCATGTTTAGGCAACGCTTCAGGACAATTGAAGGAATACCGTCAGGACCGCATCCAGTTGAAGTTTTCATCTGCTTTCCGGCTGAAATCACCATATCACTATGAATAGTGAAAGCAGAGCCAAATACAGACATGCGGGGAACATTGCTAGTAGCCGATTCGAGGCTCTCGGCGTCCAGAATTTCGTCGCAGAAGACACTGCTGAACTGCGTACGGAACAAGTTAGCGATATCCACGATAGTGTCAGCTTCAAGAGTGCCATCAGTCATAGTAGAGGGTAAGCCGGTTTCTTTCCGTTGTTCGTTCACAAACCGCCAGAAGCTTTTCGGGTTCGTTTTGAGACGACTCTGCAATTGAAACTGATGGGCGTTGTACAAGCTGTTATTGAGGTATTTGTAATCGTCGTTGGCGCGAGCGTAGTTTGCCCTCGTGGAATCGGTGCGATATCTGCTGTGTTTCCTTAAAGCAGCCCTTTTAACTCGTTTCAAGTGTTTGAGGTCAGAGTTTGACCAGGCAGGTTTGGGAGGCAATGAAACAAACCAAAGCGGGGAATGAAAGTAGTACGAGCATCGAAGTAGATATGGGCAGCCCGATGAAAAAGCTGTCTCCGTTCGTATGCGAGGATGGCATACTATGAATTGTCAATGGTGTTAAATTTACAAGGCTAAACCGCAGGTTCCAAGGATGGCTCCATTGCCAGAGGAACGTGTGACACCATTTGTAAGGCCCCTCTCGAATATTGGAATCGATTATTTCGGTCCGTATTTCATCATGATTGGCAGAAATTTAGTGAAGCGATGGGTTGTGCTCTTCACCTGTCTTGTGATAAGAGCGATGCACTTGGGAGTAGCAGCATCTCTGTCAACGGAATCGTGTATGCATGTTCTCCGTAGGTTCATAGCCAGGCGAAGAGCACCGGAGCAGACAATGGTACCAACTTTGTTGGTGCTGAAAGGGAGCTGGCAAAGCAACTGCAAGATGTGAATATAAAGATATTGGAAAGCTTCACGAACACGAGTACTAAGTGGAACTTCATTCCACCTGCTTCCCCGCATATGGGTGGTGCGTGGGAGTGAATGGTTAGGGCTGTGAAGACTGCGATGGAATCGATCAATCATCCACGGACTCCAACGGAAGAAGTATTCCAAATTTTTTTATGTGAAACCGAGTCCATGGTCAACTCGAGACCTTTAACATACATGCCATTGGAAGGATTGGATCAGGAGGCCCTCACGCCAAACCATTTTATCCTGCTTAGCTCAGATGGAGTAAAGGAAACCGTTAAGATTCCAACTGAGGAAAGAGCAACATTACGCAGCGGCTGGAGACTCTGCCAACACATGCTGGACCAGTGCTGGCGCAGATGGATAAAACAAATATTTGCCTACCCTTACAAGAAGGACAAAATGGTTTGCAGAAACGAAGGCCATAGAGGTGGGTGAAGTTGTCTTCATCGTCGATGGAAGTATCCGAAATCGATGGACTCGAGGTGTGGTAACGGCGGTATTCCCAGGAAGAGAAGGTCAAATCAGGCGAGCAGAAGTTCGTACAAATACAGGGACGCGTCGTCGACCCACCGCTAAGCTGGCAGTCATGGATATTGCGGATGGAAGTAAAGCTGGAGGATCGGAGCAACTTTATGCGCCGGGGAATGTTAGCCAAGGCGTTACGAGCGTGAACTGTCCCGTCGCTAGTTCCCACATGGACTCGTGAATCGTTCGGTAACAGGCGAAGCAGTTGTCAGAATGTTTTAGTTAGGGATGACAGAACAAATGTCATCGAGGATGATGAGTAGAAATTGATGCGAAAATAAAAGTGGCAGGTTTAAGTGCCAGAAGAATTTAAATTTGTTGGAACTGTAAGACTGAATTGGATTAAAAATAGAGTGGAATGAACACACGGAAACGTCTATAGGAAAATGCAGAGAGGTAGGAAACATTAAAAGATCACTGCAATTGTATGTAATTTATCTACCTAGCTAAGGAGCATAAAACTAATCAGTAACTTATTTCTAGCTTTAGAGCGCTACCGTTGAAATATATATATGGAATGTTAAAAGGACAGTGAGTTTCTGCTTCGTCTGTAAGTAAAAAGTGAATAACACTTATAAATGATGTAGCTTTATGGAGGTTTCTTCAAGTGTTCTTTAATCACTCTTAAGAACTGTTAATCAATTAATCCACCTTTACTTGGAAAATGCCTGGATAAAACCAGATGATCTCCATAATGCTTTAATAGAACTACCATAAAACATGAATAAAACAAATAAGCATTTGAATTGTTACTTGGGATTCGGTTTTGTTAACGATTCGCGTTGGATAAAAGTTTTACTTCTAGGAAGAAATAGGTTTTGAGAAACTGAAAGTGATGCCTTATCGATTTGATGCCAACCGTATGCGCAAATTTCGGAAGCCTGGTAAAATGGAACATTTCCGTATGTATTACCCTCCGAAACGACCATGTAGTGATCCTCGGATACAGTACCTACGTTGCAATGTTCCGCTACGAAACTAAAGAAACTAATCAAATGGTTTAACGTAGTCTACATCAACTTACACACAACTTCACTGATTTTTTTGTTTTGTGAAAACGAAAATCCGTGATTTGAACAGTGCAAAAAAGATAAGTAATTGATTGCAATTGGTCAAGCCATTTTGCACATCAGCATCTCTACGTGATCACGCACACCAGCAGCCCATCAGGTGGTATCATTTCATCTGCTGTAAGATTTCATCGAACCACACTCGTTGCGCTTCACACTCCACCAACGTTCGCCACCCAGCAGCAGCGGCAGCAGCAGCAGCAGCTCAGTGATATAGATAAGATAATTTTTTTTATGTTTCTCTTGTCCTCTCCTCAATACATTGTTATTTCATTTTGTGTTGTATTTAGCATTCATGTTGTACATGTATTGTCATTGTTTCAGCGGTTGAGCGTATAAAGCTCTTACGGATGAATCATGGATGATTCATCCATGACACCAAATGTTAAGGTGTTTTCTAAAGCCAACCGTTCACGTGCCTATCCAGCTAATTTAAAACTTCGACTACCTGTGCGGATGTTTGTACTAGAGGTGGGAAATGCGATCATGAACTGAGCTAAAGAACTAGTTCACCAAGATGAACGAGTGACCTAACGCTCTTTTTATTTGAGCGGTAGCTCACCCGCTCACCTCACAAATATGTGAGCGGGAGCGTGGACGGGAGCTATCTCTATTTGCAATACGACAAGCGAGCGAGAGCACGAACGGCAGCACCTATCCAATATAGCTCACGAACTGAGCTGTGTTATGAACATGTGATAGGGGAGCTACAGCTATTTAACTGAGCGAGAGCGCCTATTACGCTTAGTGACGTTTGACGCACGCACACTACAGTGCCATTTAGATCAAAGGAGTGCAAGTAAGGAGGAAAATCATTTGGAGGAAAATAAACCATCATTCCTCTGCATCCAGAAAGGGAAAGGTGACTAAACGTCAAAAACCTTATTGATATGTGACTCCAGAGCTACTGATCGACTGCTAAAGCTAGTTGTACTGAGTGAGCGAGAAGGAACGAGGTGCAATGGCCTATCATCTCATAAAATTTTCTCCTATGCCAGAAGAACGTTCGAAACTGCCATGGAAAGAGCGAGAGTGGAATTAAAACTAGCAAGCAGATGGAAGTTTTTTCTTTCACGCTCTCGCTCTACATTGGTTTTCAATGGTTCTCTGTGTATGATTAAATAAGAAAAAAATCCTCCTTAGCTAAAACAGGATGTTCTGACGAGATAGAATGTTGATAGAACTCTACATAGAGAGGAATTTGATAGTCAATTTTACCATTATTGGGGGTAAGGATGACTATTGCAGTATAGTGATTTTGAACCGACTATGATAATGGTCAAAACTACCATTAAAAATAGTTGATGCAACATTTTCCATAATGTCGGAATAGTCCTTGTTACCATGATCATAGTCAAAAATGCCATGAACGTGGTGAATTCGACAATTTTCATGGTTATTGAAACCATTATATGCGATAGTCATCCTGACCATGATTTAATTGTCGGTACAACGATGAAATTTTTCTCAGAGTACGTTCGGTATGTTAGAACGATTGCTATTGAACAAAGATGCTGTAGGTTCTACTTTGGCCTTATTGGATTCGACCCGCTTCTCGGCCTTTTCAATGAGGTTTCGATTGAAATTTCGTCAGAAAAATCTGTTTCCTTACCTTAAGCTCAGTAATTGCTTACATTATGAGGGAACGGATCAAACTACATTCAAACGATTCTCTTCTTCCAGATATCGAAAAGTTGGTAGATGAACTGGAAGAAAGTCTCATCAAGTGGTTCGGGGAAAGAGAATCGAATGAACTGATTGCTGGAGCCATCTTTCTCGATCCGTGGTTTAAGAAGCTAAGTTTTGGAATTGTGGAGATTTACTACGCGAAGCACCAAGGTATCGTGTACAAAATGCGGAAGAATATGAATACTTCGTTTGAAAATCAGCAAGTTGAACCCCAATCGGCATCGGCATCAGATAATGATGAAAAGGTTGTGCATTCCTGACACACTGTACCTTGTCAACGGATCTTTTCCAAAACCGACTGGTTGGTGAGAAACGTAGTAGGCTAACCGCGACATACAACATATTTCGTAAATTTTAATTACTGTTTAAAAGAAAAAACAAATCGAACTTTTCAACGAAAAACAGACATTTTTTTCGAAAATCTCAATACGCGGATCCGAATTAGCTAAGTCCTATGAAAAGAGCATATGGACGGTTCTGAAGAACTAGCTCACTTCAATGAGTGGAACTTTTCGGAGCCGCTCGATATAGTGAACCATTTTGCCCACCTCTAGTTTGTACCTCGGGTCATGATCTGTCAAAACTGCAAGCAGATGGGACATACGACCTCCCATTGCGACAATAAGGCACGCTGTTTCAACTGCGGGGAGAAACACGAGGATGGCGCCTGCGCAGACAGCACACCAAAATGTGCTTTCTGTAAGGGAACTCCTCCTCATGCACTCTCGTCGTGCCCGGCGTACAAACAACGCTGGGAAAAATTGGAACGTTCTCTGAAACAACGTTCAAGGTAGTCTTTTGCAGAAATGCTAAAGAAAGCCTCACCATCACCCAATGCCTATAAAAATCCTTTTGCTCTTCTGTCAGATGACGAGTCAGACTTTGATTTGGCTGAAGAGGGAACATCAGTCAGTTTTCCGTAAGGTGCTTCACGGAAGCAAATACGGAATACGCCCACGGAAAGTTACTGAGCAGAAGCCCCAAATCAGCCTGCCCATTTCAAAGAAAAGTGGAAAAAAAGAAAATCCAATTCCTCCTGGTTTACGTAGTAATAACTATACCCAGGGCTTTCCATCTCTTTCGGGGACATCCAAAACCCCTGATGCCCCACTTTTAAGAACAGAAACCCCTTCCTCGACTGCACTGTTCCCATTTGATGACATTGTCGAAGGTATCTTCAAGTACCTCGACATATCTGACCCTCTTAAAAGCATTGTTCTGGCAATGCTTCCCACTGTGACAAATTTTTTAAGGCAATTAGCAATAAATGGGGCCCCTCCTTGCAGCAATCATTTCCTTCGATGGATAATTTTCCAAACAAGGTCGGGGATTGGATCACTGTTCTGTAGTGGAATTGTCAAATTGTTCCTCAGAATGGGAATCTGCCAAATTTTTAGCTGACACTACCGGTTGTGATGCATTTGCTCTTTGTAAAACATGGCTCTCTTCTGAAATCGATATTCCATTTCATGATTTCAATATTGTTCGTCTTGATCGTGAGGATTTGCGTGGAAGAAGAGTATTTTTGGAGATCAAAAAGTAATACTCCTTCTACAGAGGGAATTATCTTCCAATTCCAGGTATTTAAATTGTCACATGTCAGGCTGTTATTAAAAATTAAAGCCTTTGCATTGCTTCTGTATATATTCCACCTAGAGCCTCAATTAACGGAAAACAACTGTCAGATATTTGTTCGGTCCTTCCTACTCCACGGTTGATCCTGGGAGATTTTAACTCTCACGGTACAGGCTGGGGAGAACTGTACGATGACAACCGGTCTTCCTTGATATATGACCTCTGTGACATCTTCAATATGACAGCTCTAAACAATCAATGGAGAAGTAACACGTTTGGCTGGTCCATCTTCAGTTGACAGTAGATTAGACCTCATACTTTGCTCGAATTCATTATCGTTGGACTGCACGTGGAATGTGGTCCAGGATCCCCGGTTGTGAACATTTGCCTATTAAAATTTCGATTGCCACCGGGTTCGATCCGTCGAAACCCATCAACGTCGCGTATGATCTCACCCGTCACATTGATTAGACAAAGTTCAGTAAAGACGATAGAAGGGCTTTCACCGCTGGAGGAATATAACTTCCTTTCCAACCTGCTCTTGGAAAGCGCTCTTCAAGCTCAAACTCGACCAGTCCCAGGAACGTCATTTCACAGGCAATCTCCATCTCTATGGTGGGATCAAAAATGCACCAAGGTTAACTGTTTTAAGTCCGACGCGTTTAGAGTTTTCCGTAGACGTGGAGCACCTGAGCACTTCGAAGTATACACGGCCCTCGAACGCGAACATGAGAACTTCATCAAGGCCTTGAAACGCGGTTACTGGTGACAATTCGTGAACGGGCTCTCGCGTGAAACGTCAATGAACACTCTTTGGAATACGGCGTGAAGACCATGTAGCCACGTACAAACAACGAGAGCGAGGAGTACTCGGACCAATGGATTCACAAGTTTGCGCGAAAAATTTGTCCAGATTTTGTGCCGGCACGAGAGACTCCTCGCGAAACCACAAATTCAATAGATGAGTTCAGCCAACCTTTTCCATGGTAGAACTATCTCTCGCACTCCTTTCGTGTGGCAATACGGCTCCAGGGGCTGATAGGATCAAGTTCAACTTGCTTAAGATCCTCCCAGACGTCGCTAAGAGGCGCATGATGCACTTGTTTAATCAGTTTCTGGAACTCAAAATTGTACCGGATGATTGGAGACGGGTGAGAGTTATTGCCATTCGAAAACCTGGTAAACCCGCGTCCGACCACAACTCCTATCGGCCCATCGCGATGTTATCTTTTATTCGAAAGTTGTTGGAGAAAATGACCATTTTCCGCTTGGATAAATAAGTTGCGATGAACAACCTGCTTTCAAATACTCAGTATGGTTTTCGTAGGGGTAAGGGAACGGACGATTGTCTCACGTTGCTGTTCACAGATATCCAGTTAGGTTTTGCTTAAAAAGAGCAAATGGCTTCTGTATCCTCCGACAAAAAGGGGGCCTTTGATTCAGTATCTGTTGAAATTCTTCCAGATGAACTCCACGCTTGTGGCTTTTCACCATTAATGAATAACTTTTTGTAAAATTTGATGTTAGAAAAACATATGAGCTTTTCTCATGGAAACTCTACAGCTTACCGATTTAGCTACATGGGTCTCCCCCAGGGGTCATGTTTAATCCCCCTTTTGGATTATTTTAATGTCAAAGACATTGACGGTTGTATAAGTGACAACTGTTCGTTGAGACAACTTGCAGATGGCAGCGTTGTGTCTGTCACGGGACCCAATGGGGTCGATCTGCAAGGACCCTTACAGGATACCTTAGACAATTTGTCTACTTGGGCTCTAGAGCTAGGTATCGAGTTATCTACGGAGAAAACTGAGTTGGTAGTTTTTTTTCTTCTAGGAAGCATGACCCATCACAACCGAAGCTTCAAATTTGGGGTACATCGATAACTCATTCAATGTCATTTAAATATCTTGGGGTCTGGTTCGATTCTAAGTGCAACTGGAGATCCCACATTGAGTATCTGAAGCGAAAATGCCAGCAAAGGATCAACTTTCTCTGCACAATTACCGAGACCTGGCGGGGATCAGACTCGCAAGATCTTCTAACGTTGTACCGGACAACGATTTTGTCGGTTATAGAATACGGTAGTTTTTGTTTTCAGTCAGCGGCTCGGTCTCACACCATTAAGCCGGAACGTATTCAGTATCGGTGTCTTCGTATCACGTTAGGTTGCATGCACTCGACTCATACCATGAGTCTAGAAGTGCTGGCTGGCATGTTGCCACTCTCGGATCGGTTTACAGAATTGTCTCTCCGGTTCCTCACCAGGTGTGAAGTTATGAACCCCCAGGTGATCAAAAACTTTGAGAAGCTTCTCGAGTTGAATCCTCAAACTCGCTTCATGACGTTGTACCATTTGTACATAACACAGGTTGTGAGCCCTTCGCCGAATTTTCCCAATCGTGTTTGCTTCTCCGACTTCGGCAGTTCGGTACATTTTGATTTATCCATGAAGCAGGAGCTTCATGGAATCCCAGAGCATCATCGTTCTATGATTGCTCCAGTAATATTAGCTGCAAAGTTTGGCCAAGTTGATTCCACTAAATCCTTTTTCACTGGCGGATCATTGATAGAGGAGTCAGCAGTTTTTGGTATATTTAATGAAATTCATAGCGCCAATAGTAAACTTCAAGCTCCTTGTTTCGTATATGTCACTGATTTGGCGGCAATACTCTTTACGTTAGAAATTGTTGCCTCACTAACACCAGATCAGTATTTCATTTTCACGGATAGACTCAGTTCTATAGAGGCTATTCGCTCCTTGAGGCTAGTGTAGCACTCTTTGTATTTTCTCATAAAAATACAGGAGTTTCTTATCTTCGCGTTATTTTATTATCGCCATTGTTTGAGTACCATCTCATTGTTCAATTCTGGGTAATGAGAAGGTATTACCAACGCCTTGGGAACAATGGCCCGACCTAAGACAGGGTGCTCGAGGACGTTGATTAAGGTTAGGCCTAGATATGTATATATGTATGTATTTGTTAATAGGTTGGATATGAAAATAATTGTAAAATTTGGCACTTTTGATTTATTTTGCATTATTACATTAAAAAATTAAATTCCTATTAGATGGTCCCTCGGAAACGTCTTGCATCTCGCAGCCGATGACAACTACTGTCACTACGACTGTCACTCGTCTGATGTACCGGGAAGGGAGAAATGGAGAGAGGAAGAGAAAGAAAAGAGAGTGGAAGGGTCGAACCATCTCGGCGACGACGACGAGAAGAGGCAGTACGTATTAGACCGAAAAACCGATCGGACGTGACAGAAGTTAGCAGATGTTCTTTTTCCCTCGAGGAGTTCGATCGAGAGAGAGAGAGAGAGAGAGAGATCGGAGCAGTCCCAGGAAGTGACTGACTTGGAGTGGATAATTGAGTGATACGGGAACGGAAGCAAAGGGTCGTGTCCCGAAAGTGCGTCAATTTAGGTCGTAGAATCCCTAGTCCAAGTGTCCGCCACAATAGGTAGCACCACGTGGAAAAGTGCCGTAGTGCATACAGGTGATAACCCCAATCACGCAGAGAAACAAGGTTAGCCAGTGGAAAGCGTCCCCCAGCATCCCAGAAGTTACCCTGGCCAGAATAACCATCTCGAGGATCCCCGGAGTGGCGAGTCCCGTACTGGTGGCCGGCGAGTCATCCGCTATTGCCACGCCACACGCCACGTGCCTAAGTGATGGAAGTTCGGGAGGTGAGGGCTGGGCGCCCCCGCTTTCTCAACCCAAAATCCGATGGGTCACTGAGCCGTGTGCGAGTACGCGGAACGTCGCAGCGAAACCGGGTTCAACATGGGCGATGTCCCGACCTGCTGAAAGTATTTCATGGTAACCCTGCAGCCTTTTTGACCTCTCTCCCTCTCCTCATGTGCATCTGCAGCAGAACGGCCGCAACAAACCCCCTCCCCCTACCCTCTATTCAATGTATCTTTTTGGAAATATAAGATGAAACCTTAACTATTGTTATGTTTGTGCCATTCTTTTGTGCTGATGACCTTCTCGGGTGGTTTTCCTTGGTTCACTATTTTCCTGGGGTTGTTGGTTAAGACAGGTGAGGTCGCTTTAAGCAAGCAGAAAGCCGACCCTGAGTGGCTATAGACTAGACTAGACGAGAATTACAATTGGCGATCCAACTAAATGAAGAAAAAAAATCTTTTCTTAAGAACTTTTTTTCTGCTTGCTCCGGGAGACACACTTCCTCTATTTATCTTGAATGTTTCGTTGTGTCACGTTGACATAGTTGTCCAACCACAAGACGAACTATGTTTAATCTTTTTTTGGCAATATTATTAATTTATGATACTATTGGGAAGATTTACGGGTTTATTTATCATAGTTGTACTCTTTTTTCTATTGAATCATACTGATTAAGTTAAGCTTAGTGAATTTAAACTAGGATAATTTAAAGGAATTTGAAACTAGGATTAAATGAATGGAATTAAAAAGTGAATTTGAATTGTTAAGTTTTGAATTGCTTAGTTTTGGTGTGCTTTAACAGCTATAAATGGCGGGTGTGATGGACTTAGTAGTTGAAAAATTTAATAAACTTTATTACGATATGAGAGTAGACCACCTCAATGAAGATGAATTAAATTTTAACTTGACGTTATGGATATTTTGTTGAATAATAATGAATCAATTGCAAGAAAACGAAGAGCACTGCGAGAGACGTTGAAAACGGAAAAAAACGCTAGAGAATCCAAGAATGTTTCTTAAACAAAATCCTATTGGAGACTTTCAAATTTGCTTAGCGAAATTTAATGAAATTCGGGAATCTATCAGGATTTCAAGCAAGAGTATACCGCCAAGATGTCAGTCGAGGCTGTTGCACTTAGGTAGTCGGTTGATGCTTCTGGAACTTAATGTGAGTCCAGAAGAGAGAGAAGAAATTGATAGAATGCAAGAATCCATCTTGGCGCTATTGAATAGACACTTTTATGGTAAACGTCTCGCTATACCTGACGAATTCGAAAGACATGAGTTGTTAAACCTTTTTGACGAACCGGGGTATCCTTCAGAAGGTCCTACTATTCCGTTTTCGGTTCCTACAGAAACACTTTCAGATTCCCCTTCGGTTGGAAATACAGTAATTAATCAACATGAAGAAGAGCACGCCGATTTAGTGGGATCTCTGATTAGGATTACTGAATCCAGATAGTCCGGAGCATGCGGAACAAAGAGACGTGAAAAATGCACTATTACAGCTAGAGCACGAGCTTTATCTACTTCGGAGGTTTAAAGCCGTTCATTCCACTATTCCTTAAAATCAAAGCCAAGCTTCGGAGGTCACAACCAGCGCGGATCAGACGATTCCTAGTTGTACCGCCACCTACACGGATACCATACCGTAAAGATCGTTAGCAACTGAAGTAAACCCGAGATGGTGTCCTCTGAAGGTAGAAGCTTCACAGGTTCCTCAGGTCTCTGTGCCTTTTCCGAGGATCAGTTTCGTAACCAGCCCAACCCCAAGTAGATGACAGTCTAGCGTGATGACTTCGGTCAACCCAATGCCAGGCTTAGGGCCAGTATCAGTACCGTATGTCTCCCAGTCTGTACCGATTTCAACAGCGTACCCTTCCGTAACGACCGCTCCAGTGATGCCACATGAACAGTATCCGGGTTATTATCCTGGGCTACCAGTCAATCAAAGGAATGCGGTGCGGGTTATGACGACTGCTCAGTATATTCCTCCAATAGGACATCAGAGCCACTCAATACCAGAACCAATTCCGCATTCTCTGGCAGGCTCGAACTTTTCGACACCAGCATATACTCAGGCCGCACCGTCTTCTTGGTACCCTTACCAGTTTGAAGGCCCACGTGGAGGCTACAACCACAAATCATTACCGGTCTCTAATTGGAACCCGGAGAAGTATGCTGGTACGGATCAGGGTCTAAAATTAAATGAATTTCTGGTATAAGTGTCCCAGTTAGCGCTATCGGAGTGAACCCCCGAAGCTGAGTTATTTGATTCTGTATTTCATTTATTCACCGGACCAACACTTTACTGGTACATGGCGATGTGTTCGTCTGATAGACTTACAAGCTGGTCACACTTACTGAGTGAACTGGAGTGAATTGGGCTCCTAAGTACGAATCAGGATTCACCAAAGGCGCCATCAGAGGAACAAGACTTTCCAGGAATATGCTGAGCAGCTGGATATTCTCAAAAAGAATATGAGAGCCGACTATAACACTTATTTGGAAACCGATCTTTAGTCTTCCAGAACTCCTAGAAGCTGGGCATGTAATTGATGCCTCAAACTTTTCATTGTTTGCTAAGGTTTTTGGAAGTGAGAAGTCTAGCAATCTGGTTTCTGAATCTAAACCTGCAAGGAGAGATGTCAGGAATTAAAACAATTGTTCTGCTTCCAGACCGAACAAGCAGGGTTTTGCTGGTAACAAATCTAAGGAAGACAATACGAAGAAGAAGGACAATACTGAGGGAAAAAAGCCCGACCGTCCTCCACCATCAGGCCTGCTGAAGCTACCCGATCCAAAAGAGGGTCCTTCTGAACCACTTGGACATTGGACACGCTCATTGAAGCACATCGTCCACCTCGGGGTTCTGAATGCCTTTATTGTCGGCGAACCAATCATTCTTTAGACCAATGTAGGAATTATAAATGTTCACTATGCCTGGTGTGTGGTTTCAAAGGATTTTAAACACACAATTGCCCCTACTGCCGAAAAAATGGCTTGCAGACGGACCAAAATCGCCGACCGTAGATCCCATTCGCGTAAATTCGATGCCGCTAGATAATACCCCTGCCGAGTTTTGGGAACCTGTTCAAGCAGACTTCTATATGACCGACGACTCTCAGGTTCTCAATATCTCCCTTGTCGGTACCCACGATAATAGACCTTATGCCAAAATCAAAATCTACGACTTACCAACTAAAGGGCTGCTAGATTCAAGTAGTCAACTTACCCTTATCAGCGAAAGTGTTTTTCACAAGTTAAAGAAATCAAAACTAAAGGCACTAATCGTGATCAGTTCCGCAAATGGGTCTATACTAGAGGCTTAAGGTCAATTATCTGTTGCTTTCAATTTTGCTGGGCGTATTAAAACAGTTCCAACCTTAGTCATTAGAACTTTGTCTGTGGACTGTATCCTTGGCATGGACTTTTGGCAGAAATATCGAATCTGGCCGACCTTTTAGGAGTGTGCAGCGTTAGAAGACGAAACTTCTAGGATCCAGCAAGACCAAGTGACTTTCAGCGATTTTGAACTTTTGAAGAAGTAAAGGATCTCTTTCAAGGGGCTTGCTCAAATAGGTTGACGATGACGCCACTAATCAAACACCGTATTGAAATAGCCGATAAATGGAAGGGAAAATCTCTGGCTCGGCAGTACCCTTACACTCTTTCTCCAAAAATACAACAAAAAGTCGGAGCGGAGTAAGAGCGAATGCTACCGATTGGCATAATCGAAAGAGCTCACTCTGATTGGTCTTCGAATGATGATGATGATGATGATGATGATGATGATGATGATGATGATGATGATGGTCCCGCCCTTACCCCTACAAAGGTTTGAGCTAGACGATTTTATCTCTAAGATAATTAATTTGGTATTAATTCAAACCAGTTATGCAAAAAAAAAAACGAACTGAACGAGCCGCCAGCTTAGTTCAGGGCTGGCCAAGAATATCTCACCAGGGATGTCAAGAATGTTTCCAAACCGAAAAAATCCTGGACCGGCATTATTCAAACTTTTACTTTCAACCACAAAAGAATTGACGAAGAATTCCCCGACATTCAGCCAGACAACTCGCTACTATTTCATAGTACCATATAGAGCATCAAAGGCCAATGTTTTTTTAACGAATTCAAAAAAAAAGTCCATCATTTCTGTACACCGCGCGCGAAGCTTAAACAATTGCAAACTACTTTCTTTATTTTTTAAACTAACACAACATTATACAAATTTCCATCATCATCACTGTTACGAACAAAATAGTGAGTATTGTAGTATTGTAAACGTGAAAAAATAAAATATAAAAAATAAAATAGCCAACTCATTATAATCCGTTTGTAAAGAGCTTCGTCAGATACATTCTTCATTTTTACAAAAAAAAAGGCCCAACATAAAATGTACAAGAAATGGTCCCACACAAAATAATCCGTTTTATAATAGTAAAATATCGTCAAATTACAATCTTCATAAATATTTTAAAAAAAATTTCACTTGCTGCTCAGAATACAGTTTTAACGTGTGAAATACATAGTTTTTTAAATTCTGAAAGTGTTGGTGCACGTTTAATGTGTCTTGGCATCGAATTGAAAACATTTATTCCTTTAAAATATAATGAGTTTTGTGAAGCACATGTCAAGAAATTCGGTGTTCTTATTTCATCCGCGTTTCTAGTATTATATCTATGAAAATCACTTCCTCTTTCAATTCGATCACACAAATATCGAGGGGCAAACAATATACACTAGGGTGCCAATGGCATGTATGGGAAAAAATTGACCATCGAATTTCAAAAACGGGTAGTGCTCAAAAGTTTCGTCTCCTCAAAAAAAGTCCCCATGCAAAATTTGAGCTCAATCGGACTTCGTTAAGTGTTGGACCAAAGCGGTCAAAGTTTGACATTTTTGAAACACGAAAAATTTCCCAAGGGGGGTACGTGAAAATTCCGAAATCGATTTTTTGTTTTTGATGCCAAATGTCTTAGAAATGCATGAAACGTCGAGATCTGGTGTTATCTCGAAAAAAAAATTTTTGAAAAAAATTGACTTTTTGGGACTTAGAAATTTTTTGAGGTGGAGGAGTGAAATGAATTTGATATGGAGGATTTGAATTCAATTGCTGAGATATCCATGGCAATAGTACTGAAACATGTCTTATATCATCGTTGGCAACTGCTAGCATATTATATGTGATATTTCATTAGGGTGGTTCACTTGTTTTGCATTAGGGTGGTCCATTTTATAGAAAAATAAAAAAATAAGATAATAGTATCAAAACATCTCTTATATAATCGTAAGCCATTATCAATATTAAATATATGATATTTCATTAGGGTGGCTCAGTTATTTTCCATTAGGGTCGTTAAGAACAATAAAAAATATTTCCAGCAAATTTAAACGCTATTCGCATTACATGGGCCCGGCGCGGGGCGAGGCCCGCCCGGGTAATATTTTGAAATGATTGCTTGGGTTTTGTATGTGAGCATTCTCACTATGCTGGCACGGCACGCCCAGCACGGCACATCAGCGTAGTGAGAACAGTCACATACAAAATCCAAGCAATCATTTCAAAATATTACCCCGGCGGGTCTCGCCCCGCGTCGGGCCCGTTGTAATGCGAATAGCGCTTTAACCAGTCAATATTTTTCGTATAGGTTAAAACCATTAAGCTTTCTCACGTCTATCATCTTTCTCTTCCAAGCAGGTAGAAAGAATAGATTGTTTACATACGAAAAAAAAAAACAAAAAACGTATGAAAACAATCCTATTCTTTCTACGTGCTTGAAAGAGAAAGATGATAGACGTCAGAAAGCTTAATGATTTCTCACAAAACTTTTCAATATTACCTATCTTACAATGAGAAATTCGCTTCTTTCGTTCTTTTTCATTAATTAGTGCATCAATATAATAATTTCAACCGATTTCTATCCACAGACTGTAAGATTAGCGTACGGACTACCAAAGAGAATTATTTACTAGAGACGCTCTCTTTGTGGTCCTTTTGGAAACTTTTGCGAGACTTACATTCGGAATGCGACGCTTCTTTAAGGTGAAACAGATCGGTGCCCTCGTCTAATACTAATCTTAGAGATTAAGCATTGTGCATCAGTGAGTTTCTTATTTCTGTTTTGCACCGTCGTTGCAAGCTAAGATTAAAAATTTCAGAGTTATCTATCCTACATTTACCGAATATTGTAGAGTGGGAAGTCTTCGACTGCAACCTAATTAACAATTTTGACCGAGTAAACGTTTATTCAGCTGTTTATATGAGAAAGAAGAGTTTAGTCAGCTAAAATTGTTTGTTGGACCCCTAAGATGGGGAACTATCTCATTAATACGGTATTTGCAGATATAACTAACCTTTTCAATGGTTGTGACAAAAGACACGTAACGAAAGGGAGGGAACGGTATTGTGATATTTCCAAAATTCATGTTGCTAGGTTTTTGGTACATTGCATCGCATATATTTTCTTAAATTACATCTGATTTTTTTGAACTTTTATACATTGTTCGATGTTCTTCAACTAAGTGCAAAATAAACTGTTTCTGATCTTCATCCGTTGACAATTTCGAATTATATGTTTTGATTAATGCAATACCTCGTTCTGCATTGTCATTTACTACTTCCAAGCTTTTAATTCGTTTAATGGCATTTTCATATTCTTGTTTGCTATTCCACTGCGTAATATCAGTTTCCAACAATGATTCCGGAATCTCTAGAGCACATAACAAGTTTTTAGTATGCTGACTGCCTTGAACAAATGAGTGCAGCTGTAGTGTTGAAACGTCGTTTGATTCGACTATGGATTTAGCACACACATTTGTTTTGTTAGCTGAAAATAAAAATATTGTTAGAAATATAATGTTCTGCGTACATCGAATTGAACAAAATAATTACCTGATGTATGTAAGGCTTCAATATATTTTTTTTTATCTGCGATATCCAACGTTTCATCAAATAAACACAATCCGATGAGATTGCTATCCAAATACTGCAGATGTTTCAAGAACCCTTTATATACTGCTTTGGCAACTTCTTCGTCAACAGCTTCGTAGATTTTAAGCGATTTTATCAAATTAAGGTCATTGTTTGCAGACATTGCAGCACACGTAGACAGAAACCAGTTTTTCAAATATACTTTTACAATGAATACATTAAATCGTGCTAACTGTTGTTGAGTTGCCTTAGGTAACGCAAAAGTGTGTCGGTAAAGGAACATTTTTAGTGAATAAATAATTTTTGCCATCCATCTTGCATTATGGAAAGCACCAGGAGCTCTAATTTTAAAATGTTCTTTAATTTTTCCACCCAAAAATATAAGCGTAAGCTGAATAACTTCGCGATAATCTTCGCGGTGATGTTGTTCTTTTAATTGTCGCTCAAAAAAATTCAAGAGATCCACCCTCTCGTTGGCTGTTATTGATGATTTAACGAATACATCATTAACACCAGAATGGTATGAGCTCTTTTCTAAACGGTGCCATTCCGTCTGAAACCGCTTAAAAATCTCAACATTTGGAGATTGTGCAGTTTCAAATTGTAGTGCCTTGAATGCCTTGCCAACTAACAGCTCGTGTATGTGATGTCTACAGGGAAGTCCAATCAGCTGTCTTTTAAACATTTTGTCAAGATGTTGACACGCTCCTTTCTTTCGACCAGTGTTTGACGCAGTGGTATCAAATGATGTAAACATAACCCTAAAACACGGAATAACGGTATAATTTAAAAATTATCAATAATAATATTGAAACTAATAGAAATTACCTGTCTTCAAGATCCCAATCGACAACTGCATTGTACACCGCTTCTGCTTGTTCTATTCCTGTTGAATTTTGGATGGGAGGAACAGCTAACAGCTTACGGATGCCTTCACCAGATACAACTATAGCCAATCGTTCAGTTTTGGGGGTGGCTTTAGACGACAATATACTAGGAAGCAGTTTTGAATCCCAATGAACTGTTAAGTTAACCTGTGGCTTAAATGTTGCTCTCAGCTCGTTCTGCTTTTGCACACGAATTTCTTTTCTTGAATTCCTAATGGACTCTTTGTTTAACACTAATGTTGAAACGTCGTGCCCCAATGATTTCGCTATAGATGATATTAGAAATACCGCATTTCGATCACTCACTTTGCAGCGGTCCAAAGCAGCAGCCACATCGACAGTAATGACATTTTTTAATGGTGATTTAGAAGTTGAAGACGATTTGGAAGGACCTAGAAGAAAATTTAAGAATCAATCGTTTGTTAACCACGAAAAACATTTTAAAACATATTTGAAATTAATTCAATTTACACTTACCCGGTATCTGAAAATCTTCGCCGATAGTACTGATAGAAGGAACGGACTCACTCTGGGTTTGAGATGAGGACTCGAAATCACTAGCAGTTAAATTTTTTCTTTCCTGTAGACTTGCTTCTTCCTGCTCACTTGTTCGTGGATTAGTCTCTGTTGTCGCCTCTGCTGTTTCTTCCTCCTCAAAATCACTACACGAGATAGTTGCCGTTGGAAAAGACTCACTTGTTGTTGGAAGAGTTAGTTCTCGTTGTTCTTGCAAATACCGATATGCTTTTCTTTCTACTTTATTCTTCGGTTTATACCTCTTCCCGATATCGAAAAGGTTCTGCAATGAATCAGAGAAATCCTTTCTCTTCTCAATTTCTCTCGCCGACATTCTTAGCTTGCGCTTCTGCAAGATTTTCCAAGTTTCGTAGTACCGCAAGATTTTATGTTGCACTGTCCTGTCGTCGAGCAAATGGTTCAAATGCTTTTTATTCCATGATACTTTCAAAGCTTGTATTGTTAATTGTGCACTTGGTTTAGTCTTTTGCTTCTCTGCTCGCAAATGAAACATGAATTTCCGGAAAACTTCGTTGTATGTAGGCAAATTCGAAGATTCGGGGAACAAAGGTAGGTATTTTCCAACTAGCCGAATATCCTCCATTTTGAAAAACAAAAAACTGTTGACTAGACCGCGGTTCCTCGTTCAAATATAAAAATACTGAATGAGTAAAACTAAAAATAACAATTCCTTATATACCAAATGTGTGGCCATTTCATTACCTACTCAGTCTTTCAAAACTGCTCGCTTGGGACGTATTCGTTGCCTACGGGTAGCTTATATTTTGTTTGGGTAGATAACACTTCAGAACAAAAAGCATTCGAAGCAGACGTTGTCACTACCGAAGCGCGTATACCACAGCAAGCGGCAGGTAACGTACTTTTGTTTTGATCCCCTATAACGTACCTACTTGTGTTTCTCGGAAATGAAGCAGTCCAAGGCCAAGAACCTCTTTAGAAAAGATAAACAAAAAACTTTTGTTGCACTTCGTAGTCGCCTATCAAGCTATTGTAATAATTTGGGTACATCAAAAATCGTTTTTTTTTCCTTATTTTTGTCCATATTTTGGTAACGGCACATTTTTGTTAACTATTAAAAAAAACATAATAAAAATATCTTAACGAAGTTATATATATATATATATATATATATATATATATATATATATATATATATATATATATATATATATATATATATATATATATATATATATATATATATATATATATATATATAGTATATATATATATATATATATATATATATATATATATATATATATATATATATATATATATATATATATATATATATATATATATATATATATATACAGCAATTCCATGAAAAAAAGTTATACGATCTCTCAGAATTTTATAATATTCGGTAGGATTGTTCAACATCGAAAAATATTAGACCCGTATTTTTTTATTTCGTTATTAGACTGGACCTTTCTGCGTTAGACTGGTCCAAAAAATCGTGATTTTTCAAAATCTTCAATTTTCAAAAATTTATAACTCCTAAACCGTTTAACCGATTTTAGTCATTTTTGGCCATTGTATTGGTATTTTTTTGAATTTCCAAGCAAAAATACGAAACCTTTGAATATATCAATTTTTGTATGAAAAAAATACAAAACAAATAGTTTTTCTTGAATTTGACTGCGAGGGGCCTCAACGACTCCTTGTTTTAGTATTTTTAAATGAAAGAGCATTCAATTTTACATAACATATCAAAAAAATTGGAGATGTTCTGCGTGTCGTTTTGGAGATACAATTTTTTAAATAATAAATCATTACTCTTCATTTTATACATCACTTGCCTGTAGAAACGATGAAGATGCATGGTAGATTACCATGCGTCTCCATCCAATCAAACCTATGACTAATGAAATCTATGAGTTACTTACAAACTTAGTATAACATTCGAATCAGTCTTTAAGGCTTTCCGTTAACCACACAGACCAATTGCTATTTTTTGACGATTACCTTTTCAAATAAATAAGGCTTTAAAATTTCAAATATTTTTGCTTAGTGTAAGTTCCAAGAAAAAAACACTTTAAAGCCGCGCGACATGATGAACATGTTAAAAAATAAGAAAAACACTTTTATACATTTATTTTTATTTATTAAGTTTTTTCATAACAATTTTATACATTTTTCTTCCGTTGAAAATGAATTTTGTTTCACAATAATATACTCTTCGTTTTGAGGCTTAAAACTATGGAATGACTGAGTCCCTGAAATTTGCTTCACACGTGTGTAACGATTTTTTAATTTTCTTTCCATTTTATTATAGTCGGATTCCGAAAAAAATTGATAGTGTATTTTCGAGTCTGGCTTAGAAATAGCCCATGAATAAAGTTCTTCGGCCGTTGTTATGTGATGATCTTGCAAACTGGCTTTCGCAGCATTTCGTTTCAATACGCCTCCCAAAGCATCACAAGGGCCCTTTCCATGACAAGTAGCGAAAAAATTCCACTCGGCATCTATGCCAAAATCTTTTTGCATGTTGCACAAATTAAAAGCGGTCATTTTATTTTTGTATTGGCTTCCAGATCCATCTGAGAAGAAATAAATTTTCTCTAAACCTGATAACTTACTTTTTATGAACGCTATGCATTGAGTCAAAAAAAGACGCACTGCGACATGATTATGTTTAGTGAAATCAGCAATTGCAATAAAACTGGTAAACTTCAAATCATTTGATTCTTCATCTTTAAAATAAATAGCACAAGGGTGAATAGTACATTGAGCGTTTGCCCAATGAAAGCCTTGAACTGCATCCTGCACAACGAATGAATAATTCTCCGAAAAATCACAGATTATGATACACTCAGTAGCTTTTAAATTGTTTTTCACGTGTTTTAAATAGTTTGCCTGTCGCTCAGCTGTAAAGTTATGTGGCAATAAATTGAGTAATTTTTCTAAAAAAGTATCAATAAATTCTTGTGTGTCCATTTCAACTAAGTCCAAACTGCATCTTTCTGCTTGACGCCATTGTTTAAATTGTAATGATTCAACGTGACCGTTATTAAGAATGGTCATAAGTTCTACCGCCAAAATTTGCATTCCCGGACAATTTTCGCAACATTGCTGCCAGCAATGCTCATTTGGATTTTGACAAATTATTTTTGAAAACATATCATGGTAGGACTGAACACCATCTGGAAGTAATTGTTTACTTTGGAGTGTTTTAAAAATCAATTTAACGTTTTGGTGGTAAATGCAAACGCACACCGTATGCGTGCCACTTGTTCCTGCCAAAATGCAGTGTTTTGGACGGTTACTGGCGAACATCGAAAATCCAATCTTAATATCAGGATGAGTATTTTTAAATATGGAGTACGCCTCTTGCAAATTGCATAAAACTAACCTTCTTTGTATGTAGATCCTACCTTCTTCATTGTTGGATATCAAATAATCCCTTTTTCCCGGGCACACACGACTTATATCGTCGCTATTATAAAAATTACGAACACGCATTAGCGTTTCCTCTCCTAACGAAGCTCTACTAATCCTCTTTTTAGGCACTGACATTATTCCCTCCTGTTGTTGTAATACTTTCACTTGGTTGGCCATATATTGGGAAACATCAAACTCTTGCATAATCCTATATGTAGACCAACTTTTGGGCAGTGTGGTTAAAATCCTATACCGCTCATTGCTATCTTTTGTTTCCTTAAATTTATCCTTAAGCTGTGTTAGCATTTCATTATCGTCAGACAAAAACGTGTTATTGGTGGTACCGATCGATTCATAGCTGGTTGTTTCCAATGAGCCTGTAAATAAATATAACAAATTATTGATTAAAAATTGATTGATTGGAAATCATGCAAATAATTTCTATTTTATTATTTACTTTGGTAGGGAAAAGGAACAATGCCGGACGGTCCTGCAAGGGCAATTGTTTCGTGACTGGTTGCTTCGCACGATTCTAAAAGAATGTAAAAATAAAAATGTTCCAGTAACAATTGCAAGAGAAGAATTCAAATTAAAACAGAATTATATGAACTTTTATATAACATACCTGTAGTGCCTATACTGGATGGTCCTGTAATGGGTTCTTCGGTCATGGTATCAATGTGCTTATACAATTTCTTGTAGCAACTTTGACAAATGAAAGAGCTACTCTCATCAATTTTAACCTTTTTTTCCACAGCATGGTCGTACAATTTTGCGTTGATTTTTCTGGAACACGAACTCAACACCCAAACACTACAAATTGAACACTTACGTTTCATTTTACGATATTCTTTGATATAACTGTTCTGATATGATACTTTGTTTTCAACTGGTAACTTCTTACATAAATTTCCGTGTTTTATATGATGTTTATATTGTACCTACGATCAAGTGAAGTGAACTGCAGCCTAGACTACAATAGGTATTGAATTGTTTCTCGGCTATAGCGATCAGGTCTATTTGCAGACGGGAGCGAGTAGAGCGGAATTTCTAAAGCGAGAAAGCAACAGAATAACAGATAACGCAAGCGAGCGACGAGTATGAAATGAAAGAGATGTTGTTCACTCTGCTGCTTCTCCGCTTTAGAAATTCCACTCTACTCCCTCCCGTCAGCGAGTAGACCTGATCGCTACAGCCGAGAAACAATTCAATTCAATCTCACAGGTCGATAAACATTCTACATCTACAGTAGGTAGTCAATACGTATCAACGGTTCTTCTTTTAAATAATAATACCAATGCCCCTCTGTGTAACGAAAAGAATGTTAGGTAATCAAATTGTCAATATCTACCTAAAGTCTCATTAGTCTTAGTTGCTATAATATTATATAATTATGTCAAGTAAATATTATTTATTATATAATATTTACTTGACATTCTGTGACCTACTCATAGATTTCATTAGTCATAGGTTTGATTGGATGGAGACGCATGGTAATCTACCATGCATCTTCATCGTTTCTACAGGCGGGTGATGTATAAAATGAAGAGTAATGATTTATTATTTAAAAAATTGTATCTCCAAAACGACACGCAGAACATCTCCAATTTTTTGATATGTTATGTAAAATTGAATGCTCTTTCATTTAAAAATACTAAAACAAGGAGTCGTTGAGGCCCCTCGCAGTCAAATTCAAGAAAAACTATTTGTTTTGTATTTTTTTCATACAAAAATTGATATATTCAAAGGTTTCGTATTTTTGCTTGGAAATTCAAAAAAATACCAATACAATGGCCAAAAATGACTAAAATCGGTTAAACGGTTTAGGAGTTATAAATTTTTGAAAATTGAAGATTTTGAAAAATCACGATTTTTTGGACCAGTCTAACGCAGAAAGGTCCAGTCTAATAACGAAATAAAAAAATACGGGTCTAATATTTTTCGATGTTGAACAATCCTACCGAATATTATAAAATTCTGAGAGATCGTATAACTTTTTTTCATGGAATTGCTGTATATATATATATATATATATATATATATATATATATATATATATATATATATATATATATATATATATATATATATATATATATATATATATATATATATATATATATATATATATATATATATATATATATATATATATATATATATATATATATATATATATATATATATATATATATATATATATATATATATTGCTGCGATCTCTTATAAAAAATTTAAGATACAAATTGTACGAAAATTCACGGCTACAATTAATTTTCATTTGTACTAGTGAATGTACTGAGATATTGCAAATTTCTACTGTTCCTAATGAAATAGTTGTTTAAAATTTAAATAACTTACCATAAAAGCATACCAGTCTCTATATTGTATCATATATTCAAGGAATAAAACTTTCAAACGCATCTTTCACTGCTTGTACGTAAAGGACTCATATGCTTTTATAAACTGATCCAATATGAAAGGAATCAAAACTGAAATACATATACTTTGCTCGTTCTTTACAAGGTCTTACTTTCCTCACAAAAAAATTAAAATATCATAGAAGACAAAAATGCTATTAATACAAATTTCCAACTTGAATGCTGTACATGGCATTTTAAGAGACAATTGAATTACTTGACCATGTAAAAAGTGGCTACAGTAAGTCAATACGAGAACATAATATGCGTATGTACAAAACATATCTGACATCCGCTGATAACAGAAAATATCATTCCAAATATCATAACAATATATATTCAGTTGGAGATATTATTTTATAAGACATGTTGTTAAAACATGTCTTTATATTGTTCTAGTTACATTTCTATGATAGCAATTGGAGCGATCGCAGAGCCCAGTGTGATGATTTCTGAGATAAAGGACTTATCTAATCCTAACGACTGTTCCAAAAAGTATAAGCACACCTTATTTTAACGGTCACTTTGAATATAATGAAATATTTCAACATGTTTTGGCTGCGTCCTTTTGTTTGCACATTTCTGAATGACATAGCATCAAAAAAGTGCTCAGTTTTGTGTTACCTATCAAAATGCGCGGTCTTACTCCGGAACAACGAAAAAGTATCGTGCACAAATGGTGCACTGTGAGCGGACTCTCCTTGAGAAAATTGGCCAAGGAAGAGGGTGTAAGTGTCGGAGCGGTGCGATCTGCGATTCGAAAATATAGAGAACAGTGTACGTTTGAAGATGCGCCGAAGAGTGGTCAGAAATCCGGTCCTGTTAGTCCGGATATCGATAAAAAGATCAGAGATGCCTACAAGCGAAAACCAGCGACTTCCGTTCGGGATGTTGCGAAAAAACTAGGGACCTCGTCGAGTAACGTCATGCGTGCCAAAGAAAGACTTGGGTTAAAAACATACCGGCAGCAGAAAAAAAAACCCAAAAAGAACCCAAAACAGGCCGCGTCCGTGAAACCACGGGCCCGCAAACTCTACGATTCGTTATTGTGTAGAAATTCTGGGTGTATCATAATGGACGATGAAACGTATGTGAAACTAGATTACAAAACGCTTCCCGGACCACAGTTCTATACTGTAAGCGAAGACAAAGACATCCCCGATACGGAGAAGGCAATTTTTACCGAAAAATTCGGTAAAAAGGTTATGGTTTGGCAGGCAATATGCGAGTGTGGTAAAACATCTAGTCCGTACATCACAACGGAGACGATGGACACTCAGAAATACGTTAAGGAATGTCTCCAGAAGCGATTATTGCCGATGATCAGGCAGCACGAAGGTCAAGTAGTGTTTTGGCCTGATTCGGCGTCATGTCATTACGCAAAGGACACTTTAGAATGGTACAAAAGTCAAAATGTATGTTTCGAGCCGAAAGACATGAATCCGCTGAACTGCCCGGAGGCACGGCCAATCGAGACTTTTTGGGTTTTAACCAAAGCAAAGCTTCGAAAATTCATAAAACCAGCGGACGACATCCAAAAATTTAAAAACGATTGGCCAAAACTGGTCAAAATGGTGGGAAGTACCACTGTGCAGAAGCTAATGGGTCATGTTCGAGGAAAAGTTATGGGTCTTGGCTATGATTAAATATTTTGATTAAACGAGAGTAAAATATCATATAAAACACAAATACAAATATGATTTGCCAAATAAAATTATTAAAACTAAAAAAAAACATGACTTTTTTGTTATTTTGAAAGTGTGCTTATACCTTCTGGAACAGTCTATAATACCACTAAACACAATATTAAAATATAACCCTCTACTACCCATAAGCGCATGCTAGTCTTTTAAGAATATAAAAGTTAATGTTCGGAAGTGCAAATTCAAAGTAAATGTTATGCTGAAATGCTGAAAAACAAATTCAGCCTTTTATCCATGTCATGTTGCTCCAGGCTCCTGAGATAAATGGTTTTGGAATGCAAAGATGATTCCAAAGCCTGCTGAAATCATTAATTGATATGAGAATGGAAAATTATATGATATGATCTACAGATCGCACCCCTAACTTCGCTATTGTCAAAATGACAACATTGCCCAGGCTACGCCAACCAGCGTCTTCATGTTTCAGCTGGCTGTCTTTTGTGATCATATGACTCGTGGAGGCGTGAGGTAGGAACTTGTGAGGACCAGGGTCGGTTGCACCCTCCTTCGAAATTGTCAACTCTCCATTGATGCCCATTTTCGAGTGTCTATGTAATATCCAATAATGTTCTCATCTATTTTCAAAACGAATAATTTTAAATCGACCATTGACGTAACGCTAATTTTAACAAATTATACTTTTGAAACAAATTAAACATATAATTGCGGCCAGAACAAACCAATGTTTACGTTTGAATTGACCTAAATATATTTGCTATGGACAGTTTTCGTCACGTGTAGTTTCCATAATACATCTCTTTACGTTTATTTAAAATTTATTTCATGATCGAAATGATCAAGTTTATTTTTACAAGTAATCAAGTAATCGGTAAAGTTAACAGAATTTGTAGATTTTTGTTTCGTATAGTTATGCCTTGGGTTCAAGAATAATTGTCTCTGGTCAAATTTATGAAAAAATATGCCCTAAAGTTGCAAATTTCCTATCTATTCAGCAATGAAAACACGAAAAAATGTTAGTTCAAATTATTTTCAAGCAAAAAAATATTTTATATCCAATATCAATACTTTTCATTGACAGATATTTTATTCTCTTGGCTTCACTTGACAGTTTGTGACAGCTCGAATCTGGCTCCACTTGACACTCACATTTTTTGAGTCTGCTTCTCCCTCCCAGCCATTAACCAAAGCATGAGCCAAAGCACAGATTAAAGCACAGAGTAAAGCACAGTGCATTACTCTTTATCTCTGAAAGATCTATCTCTGTCACTCGCGCTGCTACGAAATCTCTCACACGTTCGTTTTGTGCGCACTTCTGAAACAGGAGACGAACGCTTGAAAGTGGGTGAAGCACTTGTCTATTTTGCACTGCTCTGTGTATTTCGACAATCCCTGATGCAGATTGTACACACACACACTTCTACCCTGTAAACTGAAGGTGAATTTGAGGACTCGAATGGAGGTTCAGATAGATCAAACAGAAACACCACATGAAGGTTTCATTATTATTTTCTATCTGGAATGTAAACATCTAATATGGCAGTATCTTCGAAGTCAGCACAAATAACAATCTACTAAGATACAGTTTTGGCTGAGACCGATAAAGCAAAACTATACGGACCATGATCCGGTTGGTACGTCTGTTTGTTTCCAACTTCTTTATGACATCTTCTACCAAAGAAGATGGAAAAATATATTTGGTAGATGGCACATGAGAAAACAGATACCTTCAACGATGCGTGGACACAGATACACCAATATTATGGTTTTCGTAAATTTTCAAGTCATCGCTCAATAATTGTAATATATATATAAAAAAAAAAAAGAAATCCACACCTCACTTGACACATCCAAATAAGAGAATTCAGCAATTCAAAAAAAAAAAAACAACACACAACTTTCGAAAACATCCATTTCGCATCTCAAAATAATCTACCTTCACCGTTCTATTTTCACCCGCGATGTCGATTATTCACGTCAATTTGTAGCAATCGCATCTCAACTGTGAGAAAACTTGGCACCGACGGTGTGTTCAAGCGTCTGGCCGTCCAAATGAACCCGAAACAAATCTCATCAACAATAATTACAACAACCGCATCCAACGGAGCACGGTACGCGTCTTCTGCGGTCTGGCAGATATAATTTGCCATTTGTCCGATCTCGTCCTATCCGTGCCCCTGTTCCGACGCGACGGCAGTTCAGAGGTGTGCTGAAGGTATAATTTACCGCCCGCGCCCTCGTCTGCTACAAAGTAGTTTTCCCGTTCAACAATATGCTCTCATCAACCCCTCCGGAAAAACTAACACCGCGGTACCTGGCAGGAGCAAAGTTTACAGCGAATGTAAACTCCATTCTTGGAAGGACCCAGCTGGCTGGCGGCTTGAACCCCCCAACAAGGCTAGGCAGCGGTTAACCGAAAGTTGTTTGCCAACGAGTTTGGCCATTGGCACCGAAAACACTTGCTTATCTACGATCCACGGTTCTATTGTGGCCAGTTGAAATAGTTTGCACTTTGTTTAAATTGAGAAACAAGAGCCATCTGATTAACACTCCACCCATTGTCGTCGTCGCGTTGAAAAGGGCTGGTGTCGGGGCAAAAGAGGCCCGTGGGAGTGTCGGTAATTTATTCCTGAAAATAATCCAACTCGAACGAATGGCTCTCGACGGTCTTAATGTTTCTAATAATAATAATCTGAAACTAGACGGTCTCGACACTGGGTTAAGCGAAAGTGTACTCCTCCCGAGGAAGGGATGAGAGGATGGTGCTGAGGGACGGTTAAAAATACTTTCGTCGAAAATGTCAAACGGTTTTCCTCTGTGTGCCCCATCATCAGCATCATATGTTGTCCGTGTGTGCTTCTCGGCTCTTTGGGTCATTCCATCCGAAGTGTCCGAGAAAAAGTTAAAACGTGGACACGACCTTCACGGATTTCAACCAAATTTTGAGAAATGATTCATTTTGCGATTGTATGTAAAAATCCAAATTTTTGTGCCGATTGAACCACCCCTCGGTTAATGGGGCCTCCCCTTTTTTATTTTTTTGTAAAAATGCTCATTTTGTTTTATTTATATCTCCGTAACTATTATGGTTAAAAACAATCTATTGATTGTTTTTTGAAGGTAATTGTTCAAAAAACTCATAAAAAATATTATTTTTTGGCGGCAGTGTTGCCAAACATGCTAATTTTTCATTTTAAAATTAAAATTGCAATTTTCGCTCAATGTAGATATTTTGATTTTAAAAATGACCACGCCATCGTGTTTCTCACACTTTTTTACATAAAAAACACTAAAAATCTCAGGGTATTTTGAGCCGTTCCTGAGATACAGCGTTTTGAAACAAAGAACTCCTTGTTTCCCAGTTTTTATACAATATTGTTTTTTTTTTTCATGTACACCTCAGCAACTAGCATGGCTAGAAACAATCTACTGGTTGGTATTTGAAGGAAATTGTTCAAAAAATTTATAAAAAATATAATTTCTTGGCGGCAGTGTTGCCATACATGCAAATTTTTCATTTTAAAACTAAAATTGCAACAATTTGCAACAATAACAACGCCAGCGTATTCCTCGGATTTTTTTTCAGTGCAAGAAGAAGATATCAAGAAAGGACAAAACTGTCACCTGACACCTGATCACAGCAAGCGTTTTGTTTTGATTGAGGTGAAAGTGTTTTGGTTCAAAATGAACTGCTCGATTGGAGTATTCTTAAAAAGAAAATGTACCGCTAAGAAGGACCTTCGTAAGAGTAAACAGTTCTCTGCGCGTCAATGGACATTATTAAAGCTTCGGTCTGGTGTAGAATGTTTGAAAACTGTGTGTGATGGCCATGCTGATCAGTACGGCCGTTTGTACTCCGCTTCACTGAAGGTTTGCTGTAACCCTTTGAATTTGCATACCAATGCTCATGGCAAGCAGTTAAAAACCGTATCAGCTATTTTTCATGATAAGTTCAATCAGTTCATTCCGCAAGTAATTGAAGATCGTAAGCTATGCATTAAGTGTTACCATGCTGTGCAAAACGTGTCGCCAGAGGTGACTCGTATCAACGATGCAGGTAATGTTTTTGTGTATTCAATTTTGTAGCGGTATCAATTACTGTTATAATACTTAAACCAATAGGGGATGCAGAATGTAGAGACGGTAGTTCTGATAATGACTACGATCCAAATAATCAAACAAATCTATAGACTCTGAACCTACATATCGCACAACCAATCGCCAGTGAAAAAACGTAAGACTGTATTCGATGAAATTTGGACAATACAAAATAGGTCACCAAAAATTTTCATTTTTCCCGATTATTTTCAAAACTTTCTGGAAATAAAGTACTACTGGGGGGTTAAGTTTTGACATCATTCGTTTATTGAATCCTCTTCTCCCAACCCAAATGCCCGCACCTTTGCCTTTGACCCCCTTTACCCACATTTTGGGTAATGATAGGACCGACTTGCTAACTTATTTTTAACCACACTTTTTTAAGTTCAAGTTCATTTTCTATCAGTTTTGGAATTTTAATGATTTGTTTTTGCCTTCATGATTGCGCAAAATTCTTCAATTGGGCGAAGCTCCGGAGTGTTTGGAGTGGTTGACGTCTTTTTGGTACAAAAACTAAATTCTTTATCTTTGTACCAGTCTAAGACGGGCCAGGCATAGTGGCAAGATGCCAAATCCGGCCAAAACAGTGTCGGGCCATCGTGAGATCTCAAGAAGGGTGAAGTCGTTTTTGGAGGCATTCGTCCTTGTAGATTTGTCCGTTGACGGTCCCAGAGGTGATGAAGGGCTGGCTCATTTCGCCACATCCGCAGATCGCTTGCCAGACAAGGAATTTTTTGGCGAATTTCGACAGTTTCTTCTTCCGTACACTCTCCGGAACGGCCAACTTAGAGGTAGCGACTTAGTGTTTCTGTCCTGGCATTTGTTTGGTGTCGGCTTTAATGTAGGTCTCATCGTCCATCACAATGCAGAACGATTTTGTGAGCCACTCCCTGTACAGTTTTCTTGTACGAGTTTTGGCCACCGAGTTCTGTTTATCGCTCCGGTTTGGTGCCTTCTGGACCTTGTGCACATGAAATCCAGAACGTTTCATTGTTTTCTGCACAAAACAAACTGAAACTTTCGCCTTTTTCGCAACATCCCTGATCGAAATGTTGGGATAACGCTTAAATTGGTTCAATACCATCCTGGCCTTCTCCGGATTTGATGTGCCACGTTTTTTGCCACTATCATTTTTCCGCTTGGTTGTCTTACGGTCCTTGAACGTTTTGATCACATGAGATACGGTTCAATGTGCGATTCCGAGCTGTTTTCCGATCCATCAGGAAGAGAAGCGTTTGGGTTTTCGAAGTGAGTGCCCAACATTTGTTGGCACACTATTTCTTCATTCGAAGCCATCACTGAAATCACTCGACCGATTTTCACGAAACTCATTACACAACACAAAGAAATACATTCAGTTAAAATTTCAATAATTTTTACCCACACGCTTAAAAGTTACGAACAATTGTGTGTGTCTAAATTTCATCGAATACAGTCTTTAGCTAAAAAGCAAGAGCGGTTTTTTTTAAGTCCAAGTGTGATTTTCTGAGGGGGGGGTATTATTACTAGCGTTTCTTTCATAAGAAAATTTTTTCTTCGTTTAACAAAACAGTGAATAAAAAATAATCGATCGTCAATCAGTTCGGACGCGTTTTAATTTCGTTCCTAGCCACTTACCTACGTTTTGTTTTTTGCTTACGCGCATTTTGTTCGTCATGAACTGTGAAATTTGCTTGCTCAATTCTACCGCCGATGCGGTATTATGGACCTGCATAGGTTGTTCGCGTGCCTTTCATGCCGCCTGCGTGGGAGTATCTGTCCAGCGCAACTCTCTTAGAAAAAAGGAAAAAAAAAATTGATGTTATGTCTTATGTGCTGCCGTGTTGCAGCTCCTGCCAAACCCTAATAACGCTTAATTTCGAAGTTCAATTGCTGACAAAGCAACAGGCTGAACTAGCCGAAAAAGTGGAAAGCAACACGCAGGTTACCCATCGCGCGACGAAGCAAATTAATGCTACTGTTTTGAATGAGGGAATCTGCCGCCTTGAGGGTATGCTCAACGAAATACAAAAAGAGCTGACGGTGATCAAAAGCAGCGGTTCTGCTGGCATTAAAAATCACATAACATCGCTTTGTGATATTGCCATGAATAAATCTAAAGAAAATTTATCATCGTTAATGGAATCAATGACGTCAGGTTTAACCAATGACCTGAAATCTTTAAATGAACGTATTAGAAAGATTAGCAGCACAACCGAATTTATAGCTTCTGGTAATGTTATGTTCAAAAATCCGATGTTTGGAACAGACATAATGGAAGAGCTGAAATCTTTATCAGCTAACGTAAATGCAATTGAGTCGAAAATTATTTCCCACTCATCGGGCTCTGCAGACTCGCTCGAAGTTGAGCTGAAAGATGCCAATAATATTCACCCGGTTCAGTCAGGCTGGCGCCTTCTTGGAACGAGAAAAGTATGGAAAACTGACTGGACCGATTACGACAAACGCGAATTGCATCGCTTAAAACAACAAAAACAAGCCGAAAATTCAAGAAGGCGAAAAAAGCAATCGCGTAACAACTACAGTAACAATACTCATTACAATAGAAGTCAAACCAGTATGCCCAGCAATTTTCAAGACAATCGCCATCAATACTCAAGACATCCGCAAGACAACTACCAGTACACCAATAATTTCTGCAACAACGACGGAGCTCTTAATTTCAAGAAGGATCACAGCGATAACAGCTTACTACCACCGGACAGAATACTTCTTGCGGCAGCGAAGGAAAGATTTTCCAACCCACCGGGATGCTCCTCATTCGATACACCGACTACCCACCGGCCAATACAGTTCCAGAGAGGGGAAATCCTGAATCCCTACCCGGCTCATGACGAAGTTACACGACCTTCTCCTGGCAGACAACCCAACTGGACGTCCCCTGGTTGCTCTTCAAATTCTGCTACATCATGTGAAACGTGCCAGTGCCATGCTCATCATTCGTGTTTTCGACGCAACTGACGAATTTCTCAGAGGAAGGATATGACGATGCGGATAATCAGCCCGGCGATCACAGCATTTTTCAAAACAGTACAAATTTCGGACAGGTGAATATTAGTCAAAGTCCATTAAGCTCTTCACCCCACCCTCATTCCACGAATGAAATCACGGTATATTGTCAAAATTTTAATCGGATGAAAAGCGCTGCTAAGATCAGCGAAATTCAAAATAAAGTTCTTAGTAGTTTTTATACCGTGATTCTAGCAAATGAAACTAGTTGGGATGAGAGTGTAAGAAGTGAAGAGGTTTTTGGTAATAATTATAATGTTTATAGAGATGACCGTAATTATCAATGGTCAGAAAAAAAGTCAGGAGGTGGAGTTTTAGTTGCAATTTCAACTGAATTCAATTCTCCGAAATAATTACTACCACAAAATTTAAAGAATTTGAGAATGTATGGGCAAAAGTGCAGATGAGAGACGAAACTCATGTGTTTGTTTCAGTGTACTTTCCTCCAAACAATGCCCGTAAGGAAATATATGATAAGTTTTTTACGAATGCCGAAGAAATTGTGTCTTGTTTGCCCCCTGAAGTAAAAGTACATATATATGGTGACTTTAACCAACGCAATGTTGATTTTATTGCTGACATTGATAATGAAAGCATCCTACTTCCAATAATTGGGGAAAATGAGACGCTTAATTTCATATTTGACAAAATTGCTGATTTGGGACTTCATCAAATAAACCATGTGAAAAATCAACAGAACTGTTATTTAGACTTTCTGTTGACAAATATTTTCGATGACTTCTGTGTTAGTGAATCTTTGAATCCAATATGGAGAAATGAAGTATTTCACACAGCAATAGAATATTCTCTTTTTGTACAAGGAAATGAGACGCCTGATTGCGGACTCGAGGAAGTTCTTGACTATAAATCAGCTAATTATGCTAACATAAGAAGCAAACTAAACTTAATTGATTGGCAAACAGTATTTAGGAATGAAGATAATGTTGAAAATGCAACTGAAGTGTTCTATACTAAGTTGTTTGCAATTATCCACGAAGAAGTACCAGTTATTAGACGTAGAAAAAGAGTATTTTCAAAGGATCCAGTTTGGTTCAATAAACAAATTAAAAATTTAAGAAACCGTAAGCAAAAAGCGCATAAAATTTACAAAAAACATAACAGTTCCGTTAATTTAGAAAGCTATTTGAACATCTGTGATGAACTTAACGTGGCTATGAATATTGCATTTGAGGAGTATAATTCAAAAATTGAACGTAAAATTAAATCTTCTCCAAAAAACTTTTTTAATTACGTGAATACCAAATTGAAATCAGACAATCTTCCATCCCGTATGTATTTTGACAATAATGAAAGTAATAATACAGAAGAAGTATGCAATTTATTTGCCAAGTTTTTTCAAGAAACATACACAACATACTCAGAAGCAGATCGTGATCGGCAATACTTTGGGTTGTATCCTGAAAATTCCAGTGACATAAGCGTGAATCAAATCTATGTGCATGAAATCCTGGACGGGCTAAAACATTTAGATGCATCCAAAGGCTCGGGACCCGATGGAGTCCCTCCTTTGTTTATGAAGACTTTAGCAGCTGAGCTTACTTCTCCATTGTTTTGGCTTTTTAATATGTCACTGGAATCCGGAGATTTTCCAAAATTATGGAAGAGCTCATTTCTAGTGCCTATTTTTAAGTCTGGTAAAAAATCTGATATTCGTAATTATCGGGGTATAGCCCTGATCTCTTGCATTCCAAAACTTTTTGAGGCAATTGTGAATGATAAATTATTTAACCAAATCAAAAATAGAATAACTACTAATCAGCATGGATTTTTTAAAGGTCGTTCGACAACCACAAATTTACTAGAATTCGTTAATTATTCTCTGGAAGCAATGGATAACGGAAACCATGTAGAGGTTTTGTACACAGATTTTAGTAAAGCATTTGACCGTGTCGATATACCTATGCTTATATTTAAATTGCAAAAAATGGGAATTCAGCCCAAACTCCTCAAATGGCTTAATTCATACCTAACCAACCGTGATCAAGTTGTAAGATTTAAAGGAAACCAATCAACACCTATTCATGCCACTTCGGGAGTCCCACAAGGCTCTCATCTAGGACCACTTTTATTCATTCTATTTGTAAATGACTTATCTTTTATTCTTAAGAAACTAAAATTTTTAATTTACGCTGACGACATGAAACTTTATTTAGAAATAAAAAATGCAGAGGACATCAACGCGTTTAAGAATGAGATATTATTGTTCCATACTTGGTGTAACAAAAGTCTGCTACAACTGAATGTTAAAAAATGTAACTTAATTACCTTCAGTCGAAAACGAAACATACCTAATATACAAATAACTTTAGGCAATCAGAATGTAGAGAAGTGTGATAGAATTAGGGATTTAGGTGTTGTCTTAGACTCTAAACTTACGTTCATTGATCATTATAACACAATTATAAACAGAGCTAAAAACATGCTAGGATTTATTAAACGTTTCTGCTATAACTTTCATGACCCGTATACGATAAAAACATTATACATTGCTTATGTCAGATCAATACTAGAATATTGTAGCATAGTTTGGTCTCCATTCACAATAACACATGAAGAAAAAATAGAGTCAGTACAAAAGCAATTTTTGTTATACGCACTAAGAAAGCTAGGATGGACTGTATTTCCTTTACCATCTTATAAGGCTCGATGTATGCTTATCAATATTCAAACATTAAAAGAGCGTCGCGAATTTGCTATGGCGTCATTTATAAATAATATAGTCTCACACAGAGTTGATTCAATGGAAATTCTATCAAAATTAAACTTTTACACACCAACAAGGCATTTAAGACATCGACAGTTATTTGCAACAAATAATTATCGCACGAACTATGCAAAATATGGACCGATTAATCAAATGATGGCTAATTACAATAACCATTGCAATAGTATAGATTTTACGATGTCGAAAGAAAAATTGAAAAAATACTTCCGCGCCTGCTAGGTTTAAGTTAAGTTAAGAACTTATTGTAATTAAAATGGTCTACAATTGATTGACGACGACAAATAAATAAATAAATCAATGAATAAAATGGTGCAATTTAAAATTTAAAATTTAAAATTAGCATGTTTGGCAACACTGTCGGCAAAAAATAATATTTTTTATGAGTTTTTTGAAATTTTGCTTTTAAAACAAATAATGGATCGTATTTAGCCATAATAGTTACGGAGATATAAATAAAACAAAATGAGCATTTTTACAAAAAAAAAAGGGGGGAGACCCCATTAACCGAGGGGTGGTCCGATCGACACAAAAATCTAGAGTTTTACATATAATCGCAAAATGAATCATTCCTCAAAATTTGGTTGAAATCCGTGAAGGTCATGTACATGTGGCGTGGACACTTCGGATGGAATGACCCTGGTGCAACTTTGATCAAAGTAGTCGATCACATTCAGAAATAACGTCAAATGGAATTCGAGAGAAAAATACCATTGTGCACCAACACCTGTAAAATCTGGAGTGGTCTGGTTCCAAGCTGGTTAAAGAGCTGAAGATGCCGGAAACAACAGTTTGTCGAGTGCTCAAATCCTACAAGGAAACCCTGAGTGTTGAAAGGAATCAGCGGACCTTCGAAAAAACTGGATCCAGGGATCGACAGCAGCGCAGCAAGGTGTTGCGGTGCGTTAAAACCAATCGCTGATCTTCCGATTCGAGATAGCCAGAAGCTACAACGCCAACTTTCAAACGGTGCGGAACATCTTTGGCAGGGAAGGATACAAGTCGTACAAAGTCAGTAAACATCCGAATCGGCAAATGAAGCAGAATTCCGTAGCCAAAAAGCGTGCAAGGTGCTTGTATGACCGTGTTTTGACGAGCCCCAGTGGCAGATCTACCTTATTCCGTCAAAGTTTCCCGGCGAAGGACTTGTTACGTACGACTTGGACTGCCTTTTCACTAATCCGTTCATTTTCGGCATGGAAGACCAGACCTAATACGTGGAAATCACCCTTCGGCCGAGACAATGACACCCGACACGAATGGTCGCTTGTTTGTTGTTCTCTCTAAGGAATGTATCGGAAAAACGCTATCCACGTACATTTGCTTTGTACGCGTGTATTTGCGATGGTTTTAATGTGTTCATCATAGCATTCTGCGCGTTCGGCTATCATCTTTTGTTTGATGACTTGTTTGCACGGGTAAAATTCTTCGTTTTAAAAATGTCGCGCATTGAAAAAGATGTGAAAATTAAGGTTTTGGACACATGGCTACGTGAAAAGGGTGTAACTATGCGACAATTAGCGAAGCGCTTTGGAATTCATCACGCGAGTGTAAAATCCATCAGAATCAACTTTGGAAACCACTGTTCTTTGGATGAACTGTCAGGAAGAGGCATAAAACCCGGATCTTCCAACCCTAAACTGCACCAGAAAGTGGTAGCTCTAATTCGGAAGAACAAATAAAAAATTTGGCCAATAAAGCGGCAATCAGTGTCGGAATGATTCAACGTATCAAGAAACGGAAAAACCTGAAGACCTATTTATTTTTTTTTTATTTTTTTTATTTACATGGCATAACGTTACAATACTATAGCATATCCTGATACACAATTGCCCTCCATAATTCTCGACTCGTGGCTGCTCCTCTTCAGTCCCTTGGGCACCTTGTACCCCCTAGGTCTTGCTCCACCTGGTCTGACCATCTTGCTCGTTGCGCCCCACGTCATCTTGTACCAACCGGATTCCCGCCGAACACCATTTTTGCAGGATAGTTGCCCGGCATTCTCGCAACATGTCCTGCCCAGCGTATCTTTCCAGCTTTTGCCACCTTATGAATACTGGGTTCACCGGCGTGTTGCGCGAGCTCATGGTTCATCCTTCGCCTCCATAGTCCGTCCTCCTGTACTCCACCAAAGATGGTTCTTAACAACCGTCGCTCAAAAACTTGAAGACCTACAAGAAGCAGAAAATCACCAAACAAAGTGCAGAACAGAAGCAACGCGCTGCAGCAGAGGGCTCGGAAATTGTATTCGAGATTGTATGTCAAGGAGGACTCAAAAACCCTCTCAGGTCGACAATATTACACTGCCGTCGTAGGCGAGGATGTAAGCAATGCAGACCGGTCGATTCAAGTGGAAAAATTGGTCGAAGAGTGCTGGTATGGCAAGCAATATGTATCAGCGTTATTAAGTCTACCATGATTTACACTACCGGAACAATCAATGCGGAAATCTATCGATCTGTGTATCTGCAGAAGAGGTTGCTGACTTTATATCAGAAGCATAGTACCCCTCCACTGTTTTGACCGGATTTAGCGTCGGAGCATTGATGATCATGATAATGTGAACTACTTTCTAACGTAGCAAGGCAACTGCCAAAGCTATAGGGTTCTAGAAAAAATCTCCTTTCAGAAACAAGTTCACATAAACCACATCAAAACCGACCCCTCGCATAGTTAAAAGTCCCACTAGATGTGGAGAAGAGCCCGCCCTTTATTCACAAAATATTAACAGCAGGAAGTTGGCAGTCGCACTCTTCCT
>JAHHFK020005898.1:0-127939 GCA_024533555.2 Aedes koreicus
CGTGCCGGACAGTAGGGTGATACGATTCGTAGATGTTCTGGAAAGCTTTTCCTAATGCAGACTAATTAGTTCTTCTTCCTTCGACTACCGCCCTAATCCCAGCGCCACATTCTCGATTGATTGTAACGAGCGTTTGGACACTTTAGGGAGCGAGAGTCCCGCCTCGAGCTGATATCACTAGAATGGTGATGTGAAAGCACTTGCCGCGTGTGTTGTGAAATTCTGTGGCCAGCGATTGCGATCGTGGAGCGAGAGCGCGGCGTAGGATCGTGACCCAGAGGCGTACTTGCGATTACGGAATGAGTCAGCTCATCTCAGGGTTCAGCATTAATCGTCCGAATTTTTCGCTTTATTTGTGAAGCTGATAAGGTAATGAGACTTTAATTGTTTCATAATTGGTACTGTTTCGAAGAATCGCCAGGAGCGGTGGGATTCGAGTTGGTATGTCTACCGTTTTGTGGCTAAGGAATTTAAAAAGGAATTTTACTCAAAGAATCATCTATTGAAAGAGCAACGATGAAAACTCTGAGCACAAACTACATGAGCTTTACTTTTACGAACATTGTTTACATTATTGTTTACCCGGTTTTAAGCCTGCGGTGTTTTTAAATATCGTCTATTCTGAATTTAAACGATCGAAATCTTGGCCAGAGCTCAGGTAAAAGTAAACCAAACCATATACCAGTTCTTAAAAAAGATTTCAGAAAGCCGGCATAACCAATATCTCCATAATCTAGATCGCACGGTAAAAGACCCGTATACTCATTAATACGTACTTTTTTATTGATAAATATTATTATTCCTCCTGCAGAAATTTTATCGATTTCACCCCTAAGTTTATCCATTTAAACTGGTCGACCTCATTTTTAGTGAAAATAGGTAAATATTTCATAGGAGGAATAATTATATCAATAGGAAAGCATCCGATTAATCGGCAAACAATCGGAGTAATAAACACTCATTTCGACGTCCAGCAACCCTGTTTGAAAATTTAATAAAACCCAACGTTTTATTCACATACATTAGGGCATCTACAGCGGTGGTCTATTGTTGGGACAACTTTATACTTGATTTGCTTCAGCAAAACTTGAATAGAACCAGCTAAAATAGACCAACTTTGCGTTCTCCACACCGCTGTTGTGTTTCTTGTGCATAAACCCGCCACAGGTGCATCGCAAAAATTCAGTGAACTTCCCAGAAACTCAGGGAAATTATCACTATCAGAAGTTCAGGATTTTTCAAAGAAATTCATGTTAAGGGAACATCCCAGAAAATCAGGAAACTTTCCAACAAATCAGGTATCTTCCCAAAAGTTAAGGATTCTTCCCAGAAGTTCAGGCAAATTCCCTGAAATTCAGGGTATTTCCCAGAAATTTGGGGAATTTTCCACGCATTCAGGTAGCTTCACATGGGTTTAAGTGACTTTCCAAATGTTAGGGGTTCTTCCCAGAATTTAAGCAACTATCCAGAAATTCAGGGAGCTTCCCAGAAGTTCATAAAACTTATCAGTGTTTTTTGGGTCTTTCTCAGAAGTTCATAGAACTATCCAAGATGTTCAGGGAACTTCCCAAAAGTTTAGGGTTCTATCCCGAAGTTCAAGACAGAAAATTAGCATTTTAACTTATAGGAATTTTCCAAAAAATCAGGGAATTTTCCAGAAATTCTGGGAATTTTCCAGAAACTCAGGGAACTTCACATAAGTTCAGAGAACTTTCCAAAAGTTAAGGGCTCATCCTAGTAATTCAGACAACTTTCTAGAAATTAAGAAAAAAATTCAGACGTTCAGGGAATTTCACATAAATACAGAAAATTTCACAGAAATTCAAGGAATATCACAGAAATTCATAGATCTTTCCAGAAGTTTAGGGTTCTTCCCAGATGTTCAGGCAGCAGGGTGGCCACACAATCTTAGTTTACAAATTCACGCATTTTTCCCGAATTTTTCCCGCATTTTTGCCTAATTTTCCCAATTAAGAAATTTTTGTCTTTAGTTAATATAAATTGGATATAAATAGGGTATTATAGGGGTTTGGGGATTATAACTTTTTTGGATAAAAAATATAATAATATACGGGTTTTTTTTTTTTTTTTTTTTTTTGAAGGGGAAATATTTTAAAAAAAAAATTTTAAAAATAATTATTGGGAGAAAAAACCCTCTCATTTTTCCCTAAAAAAGGCTCTAAAAAACCCGAATACCCTAAACCAAAGAAAAACCATTTTTTTTTTTAAGGGTTGTTTTTTTTTTGGGGGCCCCCTGTTAAAAATAAATGCGTTCTCTTTGTTTTTATTTATTTTGTGTGGGCTGTGAGTTTGTGTGAAAAAAAAAATTTTTTTTTTTTTTTTTTTTAAAAAAGGGGAAAAATAGTTGAGATTTATAAAAAATTTTTTTGTGTGGGGGAAAAAACCCCTTGGATGGGTGGAAAAAAATTTTTTTTTTTTTAATAAAAACCCCCATTGAAGTTTCTGAGGAAATTGTTCAATCTGAAATTCTGACTTGTTTCATTTAGGCAAAATGACGGATAGCAGCCGCAAATCGGGCTTCTTGAGTATTGCGTTACCTACTTTGGTTTTGCAAACGAGAACAAAGATTGCTCTATGTAAGCCATTGATTTTCAAGTTTATAGAAGCATAAACATCAAAGCAAAATAGTAAAGTATTCGAGATTTTCAAGTACAAAATGATGCATATTGTATCAAGGACTTCATGATTTCAACGTCGTTGACAGTTCGTAGACAATTCTCTGAGCTACCCAACACTTTTCAGTTTGGTTCACCACCAGACACTTTTCATTTATTGAAAATTCTCACTCCATCGCATTTGCGACAGGATGAGCATCTTTTTAACAAATGTTGTCAAATTTGGCAGCTCCTTCTTAGAATGACCAATCAGTTTTAGCCAAAATGTCTCCAAACGCTGTTCTTTTCCTCTGGATTCCGGCAAGCAACGTTTTTGAAAACGGCATTGAGTACAGCTGCCCAAATTCTTCTTTAACTTTGTGTGCAACTGCAGCACTCAGATAGTTTTTATCTACGAACGTTTCTAGACACAACTCCAGACGCGTTTTAGCTATATCCGTGAAAAGAGTTATAACATCAGGGTTAATGCAGGTGACGTAACGCGTATGTCAAAGGAGATTTGTTGAGTAGCTTCTTCAAAAAAACCACAGTAAAAAGATCTTTGTCGGAAATTTCTGCAAATTCTCTAGCTGTTTTTGATTGCCAATTTAGAGGCAAAACCGGTTTCCACATTACAGGCTGGCAGAAGATTGGTCTCCGTCAATGGACGACTTTGCTTTGACTGTCAGACGACCGGGCTTAACAATTTTCTCCATAGCGGCTCTAAGCAGTCCCATCAAATTTTCGAAAAGAAACGGAGCTATAGGAAATTAGGTCTGGTATTCCCTGAAAAACGACTCGACCATTGCTGCAGACTTGATGACAAAATTCAGCTTTGGTACCAGTATCTTATCGTCTACCGCATCATCCACAACAACGAACAATTTTAATCGGAATACCGACGAAAGCTCTGTTTGAAAGTCGATTGACTTTAAGGTGACTGATACTATAGGTTTCTAAAATTTATAGTAATGCACACAATGGTGATGCTACAGTCATAAAGATCACCCAAGGAGTGCCAGTCAAGTAAAATAAAAGCAAAAGTGCGTCATATGCGTAACTTCACCTGTCACTGCCGTTTAGTTAGATTTAAGCGGTACGCCAATCTTTTTGTCTTAGCTCTTCCTTGAAAGAATTGTGTACAACGTGCAAACCGCAGCTTACGATGTTGAGGACTTCAAAGCCAGGGCTGACTCGCAGATCCCCGATTTGCCTCTCAATTCTTTGAACGCCTTCAAGTTGACAACCGGGCCATCCATGAAGCACTGAGCTATCTTCGTCAGCAACGCTGGATTTGCAGAAAAACACCGTTTCATTCCGTAAATGACATCGTTGGACCGAGTTGATGAGAAAAACGATACTCAAATTATCAATTTGAAAAAGGCGTGAACATGGTTCCTGCCATATAACAAAAACTCCCGATGGATTCTGTATTTCCCGACATTTTCCCGCATATTTCCCGATGATTTTGGATTCCCGCATTTTTCCCGCATTTCCCGATTTTCCCGAGTCTGTGGCCACCCTGAGGCAGTTATCCAGAAATTCAAAAAACTTCCCACAATTTTTGGGTATTTCTTAGAAGTTCAGGGGAATTTTAGGAAAATTCCCATATAATAAGGGAAAAACCCAAAAATTGCGGAATTTCCGGGGAAAAAAAAAAATCCCCAAAGTTCCATCCCAGAACTTTCAGAAATTAATGAAGTTTTGAAAAGTTTGCGGTGTTCTAGGGGGGGGGATCTGAGTGTGAAAATAGGAAGAAGAAGGTTCAGGGGAAGTTGGGGGGAGGGGGGAGTGAAGGTGGGTAGCAGAATCAAAAAAAAAGAAAAAAAACAAAAAAAGAAAATACGTAGGAGATTTTAAAAGGTTCTTGTAAGGTTTAACAACATCTCGGGAATGCTATTTATTTTACAGAAATTCCACCAACTTATTAAAAGTTTTGCAGACATCTTTCAATGTCTGGAAAATAAATATATATTTGTGATATTCTGATTAAATCTGTACTCAAAGTTCCGGTAATTGCCAGAAAGTTGTTTCTATTCCATGATAAGCACACTTTTTGGAAGTTCTACCAAGTTTCCAGATATTGAGAATTTTTGAACAATTCAATGGACTTCTCTGAAGTCCCACCACTTCTCTTCTCAAAAGAGAGCGAGCTGTTTATTCAACTTCCCAAAAGCTCAACTTCTGTCAAGTTCATTATATTTCCACCCAATCTACAGATATTCCGAAGTTCACAGTAATCAAAAAAATATTTTTTAAGAGTTCGTTCAGTTTATAGAAGCATATATAAGTTCTGACTTATTCGTCTTACTGCCAGCAAGTGCATAGAATTGTCTAAAAGCTGTAGACTATGCAATTAAACAATATTATATTTAAAAACGATTCCTGAAAAAAAAAATCAAAGATTTTTAAAACTTTTCCTCCGAGAAATACGAATTAAATCTTTCTTCAGAATATCATCGGTTTCTCCCAGAAAGCTTTTCAAAACTGCCATAGTAAAATGTATCGTCTCCCCTAGAAGACAAGCCTGAATATCCTGATCCCCAGTATACCTGACGAAAGTTTCTATATAAAGGGTGATACGGTCAAAATTTGGTCAAGGAAAAACGCGTGTAAATCGGTGAAATCGTTTATTTAAAAAATCAAATTAAATTTCTTTTTCAAGTTCAATTAGTATAAAATTCAGGAAAAATATTCAGTTAGGCTTCCGCTTTTCCAAATCCGAATTGCCGGGCCTTACGCTTGACCCCTGCCATCAGATTTTGTACAGCCACCTTGTCCACCTTCTTCGCCGCAGAAAGCCAATTTGCCTTGAACTGCTGCTCGTCCTTAGCAGTTTTTTTGGTCTTCTTTAGGTTCCGCTTGACAATAGCCCAGTGTTTCTCAATTGGGCGGAGCTCTGGCGTGTTGGGAGGGTTCTTGTCCTTGGGAACCACCTGCACGTTGTTGGCGGCGTACCACTCCATGGCCTTTTTACCGTAATGGCAAGATGCCAAATCCGGCCAAAACAGTACGGAACAACCGTGTTTCTTCAGGAAAGGCAGCAGACGTTTATTCAAACCTCATCGTTTTTTTTTTCAATTTCTCTCATTTACTTGGTTCAAATTAAAGTAAACACACTGTATTTTTTTTTATTATCTTATTTTTTATATTTTTTTTTAAGTTTCACTTATGGAATACTGAAAAAAAGGAGTTTTACTCAAAGAAAAAAAAATCAATTGTGTTGAAAAAAAAAACAGTGACAAAATAAAGTGCCCGCTTCATTAAGGCTACAGAAAACATAAATTAAAGTAAAATAAAAGCATTTCAATAAGTGATGTGTCCTCCTGTGGCCTTCAGGACCTCCTGCAGGCGCTTCGACATGCTCTCGACCAGGTTTTTTAGGTGCTGTGGATCTAGCTCTACACAGGTGCGCTCCAGGGAAGAAAGACTTGGTCTTCTTGGCAGTATGCTTCGGGTCGTTGTCCTGCTGGAATACGAACTTCTCTGCAAGGCCCGTCTGGATCAGCGAAACCTCCAGATTTTCTCGCAGGATGTTGATGTAAGAATCTGCCGTCATTATCCCGTCGATTTTCACAATGCTTCCCACTCCACCCCACGAAAAACACCGCCAGACCATCACATTTCCTCCTCCATGCTTCATCGTGCCTTGGATGTGGCGCTCCTGAAGCTCCTCTGCCGATCTGCACCAAACACGAACCCGCCGCTTTCGGTTAAACAGCTCGAATTTTGATTCGTCCGTCCAGAGAACCGTTTTCCAGAACTCTAGGGGCTTATCATCATGCTCCTTAGCAAACTTAAGCCGTTTGGTTTTGTTTGCCTTGCTGATAAATGGGCGCTTCCGGGCAAGTTTGCTATTCAAACTGATAACTGAAGGGTTTCCTGGATCTCGCGGACAGTTACCTTCGGGTTCTTCTTGACTTCGCGCATGATCTTGGTGTCCGTTCTCGCATCCGTTTTCCGCTTCCTGCCTCTGCCAGGGCGATCCACCACTGATCCAAACGTTTTAAGCTTCAGAAGAATTTTGCCAGCCGCTGCCTTACTGATACTGTACTTCTTAGCGACAGCCCGGTGCGATTCACCGTTTTGCACATCACGAACGACCAATTTTCGGATACACAAGGGAATTGCTTTCGAAAGCACTGCGTTCTCCTATTTTTTTTTCAATTGAATCAAATGCCATCACGTATATGAATGCACCAGGTTGAGCCGTTTGCTTCAAAACATGTCAAAATATCAAAACATAAACAATCGAGGGGTCTTCCAATGGAAACTTATCGAAAACATATCGATTTTTGAAGTGGGCACTTTATTTTGTTACTGTTTTTTTTTCAACACAAATTGATTTTTTTTTCTTTAAGTAAAACTCCTTTTTTTCAGTATTCTATAAGTGAAACTTAAAAAGAATATAAAAAATAAGATAATAAAAAAATACAGTGTGTTTACTTTAATTTGAACCAAGTAAATGAGAGAAATTGATAAAACGAAGAGGTGGGCACTTTATTTTGCCTATCAGTGTATATATATAACAATACCTTAGGAAATGCCATGATTTTCCAATGGTTTGTTTATGGCAACCGTATAAGTTTCATCGAACAGCCTTGCGAAATTTAGCTCAGGTATACAGGCTAAGATGAGAATACCTAAAGATCGTTAAAAAGTAACGATAATCGCTCAAAAGTGCACATACTCAAATTATGCGTAAACACAGATTACCTAATATTGGGTAATAGTATTGAAAGAAGATTAACGTTAAAAATCAACGTTTTTTTATAGTTACTTTTTACTGAAAAATGGGTATTATTTTGTAGTTATATCTTACAGAATGCTTCAAAAAAGACAATTTAGCAATTTATACATTCGGATAAATATTTCAATTTCGGAACTTAGAGAGAAACAAAATTTAATGTTCAAACGTATAAAAATCTCAATTTTTTTCTGTTTTCAAAAAATTAGTATCAATAAAGTATGGAGGAATCCATGTTAAGCTTAAGTTAGCTTAAACATCGTAGTATCTAAAACTGAAATTGATAATAACTTTCTGGCTATTTTTCAAACTATATGGAATTGGTCAGTATCGTCATTATCGACGATTATCTGCTCTTTTTTTTTATCAACAATTACTCTGCTTAAACAGCTCGAAAAAGAATTTTTCAAGAGCGCCATCAACGACGTTTGACCTCTTTTTTACATTACCTGGATTCCTCCATTACTGAAATATTTTTTCTGTATCAACCCGAATCAACCCAACATTTTGGGTTCACACACGTTCCTTTTTTCGCTCCGGAGTAAAGCTGAATTGCACTTCGGAATTCTCGTCGGAGCTAGAATCTAAAAAAAGAATGCAAAAGTTATTGCTTCAAATATTGGGTCATTTATTGAAAGATTAATTAGAAAAATAGTTACGTTTTCGCCAAAAAAAAAATGGCGATCGCGTTTGCTTCAGTGTTGAAAATTTATTCAATTTTGGGTAAATAATAACGTCCAATATTGGCAAATGAACATTACCCGAATTTCAGTAAAAATTACCGTATATTATCGTTTAATTTTACCGATATTTTGGATAATGTCAACAACACCCAACTTAAGGTAAAATAAATACCTAATTTTAGGTATTCTCATCTTAGCGTGTACCAGAATCATCAGGATTGAGAATCCCCCAAGAGTAAACAAAAAAATTATTTGAGGCGCGCTTTTTACCATTTCATACATCTACCTTATGATTATTGTACACAAATGAAATCAGTCATGAAACCCATGAGCCGGTTTATGAAATTGATAAGATTGACTAGAAAAAATGATAACAATCAGCTGAGGGAATCCCAGCTACACACATGGACGTCATAAGAGCCTTATGAAATCAAAATTTAGTGGGCTCACGAAAGTTTCATAAGGCAAATTTTATGATTTTCTATAGGTTTTTTACGCCAGTGTACGTAATCCAGTATTTCCACTAGGAGGATGCTGATTAGGACTTCCTCCCGGTTACCAGCTAAAGCAAAACAAAAACATAACCCCACACACATACTGGCGTTATTTTTAAGGAACATTTTTAGGGAATTTTTTTACAAAATCAAGAAGAAAATTTTAATTCCTACCTGTAGATGCCATTTTATTCTCTGGAAATGATTTTAAACTCCGTAAATTGGTTGGTAAGATGATGAAACTACTACGAGAAACCAAACCAATTTAAAAAACATCATCGGTTTCATCATCACTAGTTTGTATTTCCACACACAGAGTTCGCATGTGCAATAGTTTTACTGCAGGACGCCAATATAATCAATATGATCTCTCCATTTAATTCCTAACCCCCTGAGTAACCTTTAGACTAGGCACGTTGATGAGTAACGTGAACAAAAATTATCAATTTAGCTTGGACTGACGGAGTAGCCTAATCGTTGCAATGTTGAATTCCGCTCCTCACATTCGTTTAAATTACATTTGAATTTCCACGAAATTCATCGTTATCACCACGTGGCTTGAGGCGATGCAGAACTATCAAGTCCGCCGTACAATCGTACACCTACCGTACCTACACCAATTCAGAACGAGAAAGATAGGAAGAGAGCGAGCGAAAGGAAGAATAACACACAATGCCTTCTTTTGCGAGGATTTTGATAAAGCTCTCTTTATCGCTCGCTACTAATTTTTCATTTTTTTGAACGCGCGCTCGTCCATAAATCAAGTCGAGCCCGCACACGCTTCTTATAAAAAGCAAGAATGAAGCGGGCTTCAGCTAGTCGATCAAAGCTAGTCGTGATTTTAAATTCGAACAAATAGCAAGTGCTGGCAGTTAATCCGGCCGATTTTTGATTTTGTCTGCTCGGAGTGATTTACGGGAGAAGATATCAAAGCAATCAGGATTTGGTGAACGGTTTTTGCTGTGGTTGATAAAAGTGACAGTTTTCCGGTGCGAAGGAGATCAACATGAGGATTATTGTGGAAGAGGTTGGGTTTCTGTTTGTCTATAGTTATTTGGTATAAGAGGGGCCTACCGTGACTCAATTGGCAAAGGTGCAGTCACAAGGAAGGGTGCCTCGGTTCTGTTCCCAATTCGAAAATTCTCGGTTTTGGAATTTATTATTTTTACTCTAACAGCAAAATTAAAAACAGCCGCAGAAATAGACTCAAACCAATGCTGCAATCATCATTCGGTAGTTCTTCATCCTGCTCAGTTATGCCAACAATCAATATGCAACTAGCGATTTGAAATTGGTTCACTGTTGTAGAACCCCTTGGTCCGAAGTACACCTTGAAGCCAGCACCTAACTAAAGATATTTGCGCCTTTGTTTTGATTTGCTGTGTTATTTTGACAGAATATTTGAGAGTGTGTTCGTGTGAGTTCATTATTAGGGGCGTATTATTAAGCTTGGGACCGAGCTTGGGACCGATGTGCTAGTACTGACTGAGCCAAGAAAAAAGTCGTATTTGTTCGGGACCTACTGGTCTTAGAGTTAGTCTATGGTTATGCCTGGGACAGATATACAACGTATAGCGTGGTACACCTTTAGTCTAGTACCTGTTTTTTAGTACTGGATTAAAGTATTTGGCCGTTCGTACAATGCTGTCCGTTGTATGGCCATCTTCGAGCTGCACTCCACCGCAGCATCTTCTGTTCAGATTGATGTCTTGTGATGTGAAAAACTTTGCAAATAAAACACCCTTTTGAAGCGACGCATATGTGTTAACACATTTCCCAGTTATCCATGCACTTTTCATAGGCCGCCGGAGGGATGGCCTTCAGCTCCTTCGTCGGATTTTCTTATATAGCCTCGATGGACTTGAATCTCTTTCTGCGAAGTAACATTTGGAGAAAATGAAAAAGTCGCACGGATGCTTAATGGTTGGATCCTTTTGGGTCACGGAAATCATGGCTTCAACTACCTTCTTTAGATGGTCTTTATGCACTAAATTCAACTCTTTCGGAACATGCCGAGTGGAATCGCATTGCATGCCCAAAATATCAACACCAATGTGCTAAGCGGTTCCATATAATATATTGAGATCTCTTATGCATGACTCTATGGCTCACATGGCGATTTTCAAGCAATAATAATAATTGACCTGGGGGTTAGTCACTTTGCCACGTTGTGTTTGTGTTTCAGTGTGTCAGAAAATGTCTCGGGGTGTCGGAAGGTGTTTCAACTTAACCGCAATACTACAATCGAAAATTCATGCTTATTGGCAACCGTGGACCTTTTCGACGTTTAATACACGCACACTTTTGCATCATCTAAATCACATCAGTGCAAGCGAGAGGGAAACAAAAAAGTTAGAAAACAAATAAACGATTCCTATAAGTGTTGCCAGAAATTAATTTATCTTTCATGTGGTGACGAGTGTCTTTGAAGTGAGTCGGATTTTGTTTTCGAGGGTGTTAACACATGGCGGCCAAGTGACTAACCTCCTGTAATTGACTGTAGTTGTAATTGTGTAACATCAACTTCTCGTGAATAACGGATGGCAACTAAAATTTAGGAATTTCTTTCTCAAGCTGTCAAACAAAAAAGACAAGCATACTTGAAGAACATCTGATTTATTAAAATTAGAGATAAATTGCCCATTGTTGTTTGGGGAAGTTCTTCAGAAACTTCCTGCAGAGGACTTCAGGGAAGTTCTATAGAGAACTTCGGTTAGGCTCTGCAGAGAACTTCTGGGGAGTTCTTCAGAGAACTTCAGATAATTCTTCATAGAAGTTCGGGAAAGATCTTCAGAGGAATTTCAGGAAAGTTCTTCAGAGGAATTTCAGGGAAGTTCCTCGGAGGAACTACAGGGAAGTTCTTCAGATGAACTTCAGGGAAGCTCTTCAGATGAACTTCAGGGAATTTCTTCTCAGAAAGTCAGGGAAGATCTTTAAAGAAGTTCAGACAAAGTTCTTCGGAGAACTTCGAAGATGTTCTTCCAAGAACTTCAGACAATTCTTCATAGGAGTTCGGGAAAATTCTTCAGAGAAGTTCTTCAGAGGAACTTCAGGGAAGTTCTTTATAGAAGTTCAGGGAAGTTTTTCAGAGAACTTCGGGGAAGTTCTACAGAGAACTCCGGTGAAGTTTTGCAGAGAACTTCGGGGAATTCCTCCTGAGAAGTTCTTAAGAGAACTTCAGGGAAGTTCGTCAGAGATCTTTGGGGAAGTTCTTAAGAGAACTTCTTGGAAGTGTTTCAGGGAAAGTTCAGGGAAGTTCCTTTGAGAAGGTCAGGGAGGTTCTTCTGAGAAGTTCAGGGAAGTTCTTCACAGAAGTTCAGGGAAATCGGGTAAATTCATTGCTTTGAGGTTTCAAATTATTCGTATGTACCGGTTCTTAGAGCAGCAAAAATGAAATGAAATTGAAATGACAGGTTTATTTAAAATTCGTATATTATTTAGAAGAGGAGTGGCTGTCAATTTCACGTGATTTTGACGAAAAATGGCCATTTTCCAATTGTATAGGAGCGTTAGACGGAAAGCAAGTTAGTATAAAAGCTCCTACAAAGAGCGTCAATGATTAATTACAAAATGCAGTTCAGTATCATTCTAATGCCAATGGTGGATGCTGAATACAAGTTTACGTATGTAAACATAGGAGCATAAGGAAGGATCAATGATGGTGGGGTATTTGCCGATTACTGTTGGGGAATCTGATGCAGGATCTTTGGCTCCTGAGATATCTTTATCGGCTCCGATTGTGGGCAAGTTGTATGGCTCATCTGACGCGAGGACGATCAGCTGCTCTTGATAAATTCTGAAGATTATTTTCTCTTCATAGGCCTGCTCAAATTTGGTATTTAAGTTCCTTAAAGCCATCGAATCTTTGTTATACAAGGCAGTCTTCAGCCCATAACGTCTCCAGCAACGAGTTGGTCGATTTACCCAGAATGTGGCCCGATTTGTTTTGGTTTTGTAAGTTCCGTGAGTTTGGACACGATTTCGACGCAGTTCGAGAGAAGATCATCATCATTCGATGACTTTTTACGCTTTAAATTGAGCACTGCTGGCTTTGGTTTCGATCCACTCGGGTTTTCAAGTTTCAAAACGTCTGATTGTACGTTGGAGTCAGGGATCAAAATCAAAGGTTGAACATCGGAACTGGTAGAATCGTAATCAGCCTCTCAACGATATCATCTTGAAAATACTTAGTACTTAGCAAGGTATCAAAATCCCATGGTCTAGATTTTCTTCGGATGAGGAATTGCAAAGCAGAATAATACATTCACTTTGAAGTATAAACTTCCTCAGGCGATCGGGATTAGTTGGGTCCCACAACACCGGATGTTGCTCCAGCTCAATTAAGCGGAATTACTTTTCCTGGTCATTTTTTCCATTAAAAATACTGCGAAAACACAAACTAGCAAAAAATTCATGATTTTGAAACTATACCAAGATCAGTGGACTTCAAATCCGAGACTACAGCATTTAAGAAACTAAGAAGAATTTTTCATGCAGACGGGTACAGAATTTTGTCAATCATTTGTATCGACATTTTGGAACTTATAAAAATTAATTCGACTTCGAATTTGCAGTTGGAATAACGATCACTGACTCCCTTCCTAAATAAAATATAGCGACTTCAGATTAGCTGACAGGAACCGAAAATTAATTATACACTGAACAAATATTTCACTTAACTACTACTGAAAACACATATAGATATTTTCCAGTACTAAAATAGGTGACTTTTACATGAATATCACATAGGAAAAAAAATCTACTTGACTAATCATTTACATTTCAATGGACACGTAAGATTCACTTGATTTTGCAAAGCATTTTTCACTTCCTGAATCTCATGAAAGTGAAGTGAATTTCTGGTGGATATTTTCCACTGTTTATGTGAATTTTTTTTTTTGTGTATATATCCTTTTTTTATTTGTGATGCCTTCACATGTTCATTATCTTCGGAAAAAAATCTATTTCATAATCCACGTGAGCTAATAGTTATATTAGGCTATCAAATCACCCTAGCCAAATAAACCATCGCATAGTGACCGAACCTAACCACACCGCAATCCCTTCTTTCCAGCATCCCAACGTTCTGGACGTGTCCGAACTGCTCCGGCCGGAGAAGATCTTCACCGACAAGGCCGTATCCAAGTTCCGCGACTACACGGTGAACGCCGATGATCCGCTCAAAGAACGCGTTCGCCGGACCTACAAACTGATGCATACTCATCAAACGGTTGACTTTGTCAAAGGTAAGTGCACAAGTGCGTCGTAAATCCGTCACTCCACTCCACGACTGATAGCTTCCTATCGTAAATCAATCATAATCTGCCATTCGAGTGCAAAACATTCGTGTAAACGGCTCTCAAACAACTTAATGACGCTATTAACGACCCCCGTAAAGGTTTGTTTGGAAAGTCGCGCCCGGAGGTTATCAGCTAACCGTCGACTCGTCCAAACCAATCGAACCGAGTTGATTATGGCACGTATACGGTCGGTGGTGTGGTGTATTTGACTACTTACTGGAAGTGGAGGATGTTATTGACGGTCAGAGACGTACTCAGGATTTTTGGCGAAGTGGTGAACTTTCAGTTTCGTTTTCTGCAAGTTTATGAAAGAAAGAATCCGAAATTTTTGGATATTTGATGAACTTTCAGTTGAGCTTGTAGTTTTGTAAAACTTCTGCGAGAGAACTCGGCAAAACTTAAGTAAGCATTTTTGAAATCATGCATTCATTTCTATTCCCGCACAGAATCTGGTGGTGCGCCTTACTTGGGGAAATCAGTTAACCGTGCTTGAAAACATCAAAAAATTGGAGGTACAAATATGCCACCAGTCAACATGCACATGCATGCGGTTGATAATAATCCTCTTTCTCCGGAAGGGACACAGCCTACCTGCCATCGTCCTCGTAGTGCCAATCCTTCGATTTCATTGTTTAACCCTGAAAAATTGTGTGAACAGGATGTTAACATCCTTGTTTAGCCCAACTTACCGTAATAACTAAGGTTTCGTCCACGTTGAATATTCTGCTTGACGGGAAGTTAAATTCCTCCTCTGACCTCCTCCAAATCATTGTAAAAAATTTCAACATTATGCCTGTTGAATGTCCAGATTCATTTCTATTCCCGCTTTCGAACAAGTCGGATTCGACTTTTTCGATAACAGATAACAGGTAGTAATCTTATGATAAATTTTTCGCCGTTGTTCTTCACTAAAATTTCCTAACCCTACAGTAAATTGTTAAATTTACAATTCCACAGAAAATTACTGAAAATAAACATTTGTAAAATAACAACAAACTTCAAATGCGGTCTCCGGAAGTATACGCTGTCCATAAAATGTCTCGAACAGAAAAGAACAGCTGTTGCTCTCCACTCACTGAGTACAACTCTGTACTGCCCACATCTTTCACATCTTTCAGACAAAGTAGCCTTGCCACACCGATCCACCTATTTGATAAGCATTGCAAATTTTCCTTCACCGATGCGCAGTTTTAGACTCAAAACAAAACAACATTCTGCGTAGATAACGCACAAGTACACACCTTCGTCGTCATCGTTCGAGCTTATCGCTTCGATAGGATTGCAATCGAATAATTAGGTCACAATACCACACTCACACCTTCATCGCATCGTTCCACAGGTCGTCATGAAGAGTGGCTCAAATTCGATCACTTCAAGGCAAACATCCGGGAAGCGCTGGAAAAGCTGAACGACCTGATCGACGAATCCGATCCGGACCTGGATCTGCCGAACATAGTGCATGCCTTCCAGACGGCGGAACGTGCCCGGGACGAATACCCGGAATGGGACTGGCTGCACCTGACGGGTTTGATTCACGATCTCGGCAAGGTTATGGCATTCTACGGCGAACCGCAGTGGGCCGTCGTGGGCGATACCTTTCCAGTGGGCTGCGAATGGGGACCAAGCATTGTGTACCGGGAGGACAGCTTCGACGATAATGTCGATGGAAGGAATCCGAAGTACAAGTAAGATATACAAATGTTCATGACGGCTGGGCTTGAGTTGATTGTTTTATTCGTAATGTAATTGTAGCACCAAGCACGGGATGTACAAGGCAAAGTGCGGACTGGAAAACCTGACCATGTCGTGGGGCCATGACGAGTACCTGTACCGGGTTCTGAAGCACAACAACAGCACGCTACCGGAACAGGCACTGTACATGATTCGGTACCATTCATTCTATCCTTGGCATTCGGGGGGAGACTATAGCCATCTAACTCTGGAAAAAGACGAGGAAATCAAGAACTGGGTTCTACTATTCAAGTGAGTGAATGACGAAATGAAATCAAGTGTTTGTTTAAATAACTATTACCTTTTTCAGTCATTATGATTTATATACCAAGAGTACGAAGAAGCCAGATATTGATGCCCTTTGGCCGTACTATCAAGGGTTGATCGACAAGTATTGTCCAGGAGAGCTGGAGTGGTGAAAAGTGTTTAGAAACATGTTATTGATTATTTTTACTGGAAACCGATCTGTACTCAATTAGCGTAAGTCTATGATTATTATCTCGTTATAATGGTTGATTAATGAAAAAGCACTCGGCTCCGTTATGCCTATGTCACTTGAGCCTTATAAATAAACAATTAAGCTAAAAAAAATGGTTGGTTAAAAATTATTAGTTGACAGTTCAACGTTTGACATTAAACAGAAGTTTTATTTATACAAAAGATATTTGACAAATTCTACACTGATAATTTTTCACTGATACTGAAGATAGGAGATAGTATGAGTAAAAGCATTCTGAGTAGTGAACACACTTAGTTAATTTTGCAGTATTCGGTAATTTTTTACCGAACTTTCAACAGCTGAACGTTCGGTAATCCAATTTACCGGATTTCGGTGGAATTTTACAGTATTCCGGTAAAAAATTACCGGAACTTGTCAAATTTTACCGAAATCCGTTAGATCGGATTACCGAACGTTTAGCTGTTGAAAGTTCGGTAAAAAATTACCGAATACTATAAAAAAAAAATTAAGTGAGAAAGATTGGGAAAGAAGCAAGTAGAGAGAGATGGGAGATTTGTAATATGTACCTATCGGACCTGTTCCATGCCTTGCAGAAGTAAAATTCTAATTTAATGTTGTTCTATTTAGCACTTGTCACTGCTATTTTAAGTGTTTTTACAAGGAGCGTGTTCAAGGTTGATTTTGAGAAACGTCAGACTTCTGATCCAACTAAAATCCATATCCTTGTTGCACCATTAGAACACCGGGACTGCCCAATGGTATTACTTCACGGGGGAACTTGTCTATTTAGCCACTATGCTCTCTGAGCCATTTAGCTCCTACTTCTTGCCAGAGCCATTTAGCTCCCACCTACCTTGGTTGAGTCATTTAACTCCCACTTCCTCAGTCATTTAGCTCCCACATACTGACGCAGTCGACTTGAGTAGTCCCCAACGGTGGATCTATCATACACCGACGGAGAGTTCTTCGAGACCAACAACCCACTACTCCGCTCAACCACTTGCTTCTTGATTTTCCGTTAATCGCATTCCACGCACTTTCGTCACGGCACATTCTATAGACGACGTTAACCCGCTGATGGCCAGCATCTCGCCTCACAATGATGCGAATCGTGGGCAGTCAAAGAACACGTGTCTCGTGGACGTCTGCGCACTCCGAGCAGAAGGGTGACGCTGCGTGTTCGAATCGATGCAAGTATTGCCTGAAGCAACCATGGCCAGACAGAAACTGCGCAAGTTAGAAGTTTACTTCTCCCTGCTTCCTTTTCATCCAGATCGACAGATCCGATATGAGCAGGTGCGTCCATCGACCGTTCTACCCCCTGTCCCATTCTCACTGCCATTTGGCCATCGACTCCTCGCTCGCCAACTTCCGAACACTCACTGCCTTCCGCCAGAGTGATGCCAATTGGGATCATACCGGCAATGACGCATACTGCCTCCGATGATATCGTTCTGTACGCACTCACGACACGTATGGCCATGAGCCTGAACGTACTGTTCAACTTCGCCCAGTTTCTCTTGGTTCTCACCGCAGCTCACTACTGCTAGATCCGTAGCTATTCGGTATGATTCTGGTTATCGCGTTTATAGCCTTAACTGCCTTCTCGCAGCCATAATCTACGTAGCTGTTGAAATTTAGCCGGTCGTCGATCATCACACCCAGATGCTTCACCGCTCTGCGCACCACCAGCTGCAGTTTCACCCTTACATCCAGTTTTCAATTATGCCGATTGCTTCGGTCGCCAGCATTTTCACTGCGTCCAGTGTTTCGTCTGTCACTTACAATACGATCACTACGCCTTTGGGCAGATTCAGCGTCAGCAGTCCGTTGTACATCGTGTTACTTAGTGTTGGGCCAACGATGGAACGTTGCGGATCTCCCGCCGTGATGTTAACCGATTTCCGCCCACGGAGCTCTCGTAGATCAGCACCCGGTTCTGAAGGTAACTGTTCAGAATTCTGCACAGGTAATCAGGGACCATCATTCTTTGCAGCGAGTCAGCAATAGCCTCCTAGCTAGCGCTATTGGAGGCGTTCTTAACATCGATAGCTACAACAACGCAATATCGATCGCCTCTCCGCTCCTGTTTGGACGACTTTACGGCTGTCTTGACCACTGTCCGAATAGCATCCACCGTAGACATCCCTTGCTTTGCATCTTCGATAGTACGTGTTCGCTCTCGGTTAATTTCGTCAGCATGTTGATGATAATCCTCTCCAGGCGATTACCGAGCGTATCCAACAGGCATATTGGCCTATACGATGCTGGATCCCCCTGAGGCTTTCCTGGCTTCGGCAGCATCACTAGCTTCTGTATTTTCCACCTGTCCGGGAAATGGCCTTCCTCTAGACATTTCTGCAGCACATCCCTGTACATGTCCGAAAACGTCTGAATCGCAACTTTCAGAGCCATGTTAGGGATTCCATCCGGTCTGAGTGCCTTCTTCACCTTAGCACTTTCGCCAATGCTCCTCATTCGATACTTGCATGCCCTTAGCGTTACCTCTTCCATCCTCGTCGTACGGTGAACGTGGCCACGACGTTGGATCGTGCGTCGGGAAAAGTCCATCTATGATAACCTTTAGTTTTGCTGGACATAGCTGGCATCAATTGTTGGGCCGACTCGACAGCTCCTTGTAGTATTATCTCTCGTTTTAATTCGGCTGGCCGCTCGGAACACCACTCTTAGCACCTCTCTGTCTACTGTTGTTTTAGCTCTCTGAACGTCTTCTGGCTCTGAGACAACTAGGGCGAAGTAGCTGAGCTGCTCATTCCACCAGTAAGCTGGGCGCCGCTTGTTCCTCGGCATGGTTGTGTCGCATGCTCTTACTAACGTATTCGTCAGCTCGTCCGCGTTTCGGTCCGAGAGTTCGTTGTCGTACCAAAGGGCCTCAACAAAGAGTTCCTTGCCGATGACCTACCGGATCGCCAGATGGTCACTATGGGTATACCCCTCACATACTCTCCAGTTCATATTTGACTTCAGCGACGGGCTACAGAAGGTAACATCGATGACATATTCACGACCGTCATTGCGGCACAATCAATCTGCAACTAGCGATTTGAAATTGGTTCACTGTTGTAGAACTCCATGGTCCGAAAAACAACCAGCACCTTGCAATACATTCTTCCGCTTTTCAGTCCTAAAATCTTCGTTTTTGTTTTGATTCGCTGGATTATTTTGACAGAATATTTGAGGGTGTGTTTGTGTGTGTTACTTTACTGGGGGCGAATCATTAAGCTTGGGACCGATATGCTGAGACTATATCCATTTTCTTCTAGACTATCGAGCCCCTGGTGTAACTTCCAATTTTCCGAAAGCTTCTAGCAGGGTGCACTCTCTAGCCCAATCATTGAAGTCACCTCCAAAGACGAATGATCTTTCGATATGCTTCTGGTTAAGTGCATCCAGCATCTGGTGAAACTGTTTCATGGTCCATGGGGTGCATAGCAGCTGCATAGATCCCGTTGATTTTAGCGATGACGAACCCTTCTTATGAACTGGAAAGAAATTCCTGGATGGAGAATCTGTCCATCACTTGTATCGCAGCCATTGCCGCTCTATAGCCACCCCGTTTCCGTTATCGAGAGGAACACGATACGGTTCCGCAATGATTGCGACGTCACACTTTGTTTCTGTTGTTGACTGCCACAACCGTAGCTGTGTCGCAATGATTAAGGTTAATTTGGGTTACCTCCATTACTGCCGACCTGCTGTCGCCTTTTATATGCTGGGCATCTGAAGCCCCCCGTTATGTGGTTGTTTCCGTCTTCCTTTTTGCTTTGTGCGGTCTCTTGTAAAATGATCTCTCCGCAGTTCCTGCAAAGATCATATCTGCCTTTGCAGTTCCTCGCCTGGTGACCAAAGCCCACGTACTTAAAGCATCTCTCGAATTCCTTCGCAATTCGTAGGACGACTCTCAGTGAGCACACCGACCACCCAACTTTAACTCGACCCGACTCCAACAGCTTGTTGGCTGCAGCTCTTACTAATACCTCCTCACCAGGAGACTTTTCAACAAGTGTCCTGAAGCCTGTGCTCTTGATGGCAGGATCCTTACAGTGCGGGAAATAAGTATAACGCCAAAATGATTTCAATGGTTTCATTCTCTCAGTGAGAGTAACTTGAGCAACACGCATATCAATGAAAATGTATTGAGAGCACACATGTTAATGACCGGTTCATTCACTTACAGCATGTGTGTGTGTGTGTGTGTGTGTGACAAGATTCAATTGTTGATCTCGTCTTCAAAGGAAATAAATATAAAGACGCAATTTACCGCCAGACTGTATTTCCCCGTCGACGTGTTGTTGTTGCGTAAGACTTCAAATTTTTATTTGCTTTCGTCGAAATTGGTACTGTTAGGAATACATGGGCTATTGATATCAGATAAATATTGTTCATTATGTTTTTTGTTGCTGGATTTGCAGGAAAAATGCCGAAAACAAGCGATTGACTGAATTTGAGCGAGGACAAGGAACTATCCTCCATGAACAAGGTCTGATTCTTCGGGAAATTGGCAGAAGAATAGGAAGGAGTAAGGATATCGTGCATAATTACCTACGGTTGGGTAAGAAATATGCCACTAGGAAGCGATCCGGACGTCCGTCTATTCTGACACCGAGGATGAAGTGGGGAATCGAACGACTTGCAGTCCATCAAAGGCTGTGTCCGAGTGCCATCAAAGCCGAAATGAATCCTCCTGTGTCCAAACGTCGGATTTGTCAGATTTTGAGTGAAGATACCAATATTTCCTTTAGGAAAACGGCACCTGTACCAAAACTTCTTGATCGTCGTAAGAAGGCCCGCTTTGCCTTTCTTGAAAAATACCAGTTCTGGGAGGATGAGTGGTCTAATGTGGTGTTCAGTGATGAAACGAAGTTCAAACTAGATGGGCCGGATGGTTTCAGCAGTCGCTGGTGTGATGAAAGGCAAAACAGGCCAACTAAAGAAAAAAGGAATTTTGGTGGAGGTACCGTTATGATTTGGGCAGGATTTAGCGTATCTGCAAAGACACCCGTTTGTTTCATTTCAACACGGATGAACTCGAAAATGTATTGCCAGCTTCTAGAGGAAGTTCTTATTCCATTAGCTGACAATGAGATTGGATGAGAATATGATCTTTCAACAGGATAACGCTTTTTGTCATGCATCGGCAGCAACAAAAAACTTCTTGGACTTCCATAACATCCCTGTGCTGGAATGGCTGGCAAATCCAATCGAGAATGTTTGGGGCTTGCTTTCTTGCAAAGTTTATGGTCAAAGAAGAAAGTACAAGTTTATGGTCAAAGAAGAAAGTAACACGGTGAAAGAATTAAAGTTAGCGATTCAGGATGAATGGTCTAAACTTGATCCGAATGAATTGAAATGCCAAGACGTCTGCAAGAGGTTATTTCTAAAAAGGGAAATGTTACGCATTACTAATTTGTTATTTTCTTGAAATGAAATTTGATAAATAAATGATACTGTTGAAATATTTGATCTTGTCTTTATATTTATTTCGCATGAGAAAAAATAAACTTTTGGATTGTTTTGAAATGACTTGTCTGAAAGGGAAAACTACTGATGATGAACTATTAACTTGCTGCTGAGTATGTATTGGAAAGCATTTGGTTTACACAGAATAGAATGTAATATGAAAATTTTCAGAAAGTAGTTTGTCTTTATACTTATTTCCTTGTTGCTCTCTTGCGTCGTTTGAACGATGTTCTTCTATTCTCAATCGTTCTACCTCTTTTTGCGATACGTGGGTTATTGACGTGCTTCCTTGCGTTGGGCCATATTGATTCTCTCGTTGTTGGTTGGCTCGAATTTGCCTTTGTAAATTCGCATTACGGGTACGACGACCGATGTTAGTGCGTTTCACTTTTGGCATGGCTCGTTCTTAATTCGAATAATAAAAATTAACATTGAAGCACAGTTGATGAATGAATTTTAAAGGAAAGGTATATTTTACTATATACTAACCGATTTTGGCGATTCCGATGTATTCAATCACAACCAAGATAAAACGGGGACAACTGAAAAATACATCACTTTATTGATTGTGTTTAATTTTAATTCTATAATTTAAACTTACCATTTCCTGCAATTCTGTGTCAATCTGTCCACAAAGATCGTCACCTGAATTCAACGAAAACAGTTGAAAATAACTTCATTTGCTAATTGATCTTCAGCCACCATATGTCAAATACTGTAGCACCGCACTCTAGATCCATTTCGGTGAGATCGTGTTAGATTTCTTCACAACTCACCAGCAATTTGTGATTTTCACAGTTTTGTAACTGTTACAGTGAATTTTTCCGACTTTTGCTATGCATAAACACGGCGGTGTCCAAGACAAATCCAACAAAGCAAAAATCTTGCCAAACGGTCCTTCCGCTCGCGAGTTAAATCGTGACAAAGGAAACCCCAACTCATTTTTATTTATATAGATTCCATCTCAGGATGCAGCCGGAAAATCGAATGCAATACATTTCAATAGCCTAAGTTGGGGGTTTTTTGTACTTAAGAGCTGCACTTGAGAAATCGATGCACCAGATGAGAAGGGGCGGTTGTTTCTTTTTAAAATGCTCGGTGCTTAACGTGCTCGGGGGTTTCTTTTTCGTTTCCGCGCTCTGGGAGGGGGGGGGGGGGGGGAAGACAAACCGGTGGAGATTTTTGGGAAAAGGCGCCGGGGGGGGGGTGCGGCGGATGGTGGTTTTCTCTTTGTTGGTTTTTCTTGTTCACGGGTGGGGATTCGGGGGGGGGGGGGGGGTGTTCTCTTTTCCCGTGTGTTGCACTGTGGTGCCGTTGGCGGGGGTCGCTTCGGGGTCCCCTCATGCTCTGTGTATTTCTTGTGTGAGTGTATGTGATGGCGTGTGGGGGGGGGGGTGGGGGGGGTAACACGCACACCGTGTGTTCTGTGGAGTGCTTGCGACCCGCATGGCCATGAGTCGGAATACTCTGTTCAGTTTTTCCCGGTTTGTTTTGAGCGCTGCGGCCCAGGCCGGAACTCCATACCTCAGAGTTGAGGTTGCAACGCTCGCCAGAAGGCGTCTCTTGCAGCTCCTCGGCCCGCTGACGTTTGGCATGATCCTTGCTATCACGTTGACAGCCTTTGACTCCTTTTCGCAGGCGTAATCGACATGTGCGTTGATATTTAAACGATCGTCGACCATCACCCCCAAGTGCTTCAGCGCGCGCTTCGATGCAATTTCGTGTTCTCCGACGTTGATGTTTAGTAGTTGAACGGCTTTCCGGTTGCTCACTAGCACTACCCCCGTCTTATGATGGGCCAGCTGCAGTTTTGCTCCTGTCATCCACGCTTCAATGGTATCCAGCGCCTCCGCCGTCAACATCTCGACCTCCTCTAACGTCTCGCTAGTAATAGTTAACAACGCATCGTCAGCGAATCCAACGATTTCAGCTCCACTGGGCATTGGACCTAGAATGGAACCTTGTGGCACCCCCGCCGTAATCGTGGTTGATTTTTGGCCCAATTCCGTTTCGTACACCAGGACTCTGTTCTGGAAGTAACTTTTCAGCATCCTGCACTCGTAGCTGGGAACACGCATCCTGTGCAGTGCCACGGCGATAGGCTCCCAGCTGGCACTATTGAAAGCGTTTTTCACGTCGATTGTTACTACAGCGCAAAATTGATTTCCTCTCCTCTTCTGAGTGGATGCCTTCTCTGCACTATACCCGACTGTCCGGATTGCATCCGCCGTTGAGACTCCCTTTCGGAATCCGAATTGCCTCCTCGATAGACCACTCTCGCTCTCCGTGCACTGTGTGAGCCTGTTAAGGATGATCCTTTCCAGAAGGTTTCCGAGGGTATCCAACAAACTTATGGGTCTATACGATGCTGGGACCCCTGGCGGCTTCCCCGGTTTCGGCAGCAAAACCAGCTTCTGGACCTCCCATCTGTCTGGGCAATAGCCTCCATTCAAACATTTCTGTAGCACCATCTTGAACATTTCAGGGGACGCCTGTATAGCGGCTTTTAGCACTACATTGGGGATTCCTTCACCTTCAAACCCTTCGCAACTATTACGAGCTCTTCGTTGGAGATCCGTGCGCGCGTTTGGGGTGTGTGTGTGTGTGTGTGTGTGTGTGTGTGTGTGTGTGTGTGTGTGTGTGTGTGTAAGCGTGTGTGCGTGGTTTCTTGAGGCAGGTATATTCATGTAGATTTGGCCATTTACGCTCGTTCATGCCAAATCATTTCTTTGGGAAATTCGACATTTCCTGCTTCCAGAAGGACTCGGGAGCATTGCATTTGTCTTTCGCGGTCACATACTCGTTTTTCGGAATTTGCTTCACGGCCGCTTTTACGTATGTTTCATCGTTCAGAATACAGAAGTGTGGGTTTTTCAACTTAGTGTGGAAGCTCACTGACACGCGTTTAAGCTGTCCAACTCGGTCGCTCATTGCGGTTTGGTGTTTTCTTAACCTCGAATGAACGTTTTCCAATATTTTTTCTTCCACTCACTTGCTTCCGATCCACAGTTTAACGTTCTTCTAAAGGTTTTACAACATGAGAATTAGTCGATTTTTGGGTTCCAAGCATCTTTCCGATCATACGGTGCGAAAGATTTGGTGCTTCCTTGTATTAAAGTGAATTGCTGCTCCGTGTATTTTTTCCTATATTTTATCTCACTCTCGCAAACTTACCTCGCTATTTCATATTTATATATCTCGATTGTTAGTGAATGAACATCGAATGGAACTCCCATCAGATTGCTAACAGCGAGTAAGCATACAAACTGATGATGATGATAAAATATTCAATATCTAGTACAGATTCTGAGTTATATAAATTCTAAATTTTGAGGTAATGGCTGCCGTCGAGAATGCTTCAGTGTAAGCCGTTAAGGTCTTTTTATACTGTTCGCCTGCAATAGTCGATTGGAGTTCATTCGAGACGGGTTGTTGAGGTAAGTGTACACAATTTTCGCACGGTACTTCCTGTTCTTGGGTGATTTGAATTAAATTTTAAAAAAAAGAGAAAAGAAAACGTAGCGTTTATCAAAAAATATTAAAAAAAAAGGGGGGGAGGTTTGGGGGGTGAATGGGTTTGGATTTAAAAAAAAAGGAAAAAAAATGGTGGGTCAGGGTTATTCTGCGTGGCGTTTCAGGTGAGACGACTCGAGTCACCCGTCTCACGCGATTCTCTTAGGCGAATAAAGTGAGAAAAGTCATCACGAATCAACTTCGATGAACTCTCGCTTTATTCTCGCAGTCGTATGTGAGTGACAATTGTCGCTCACAAGTGACATTTCAAGGCGTATCCTAAACCATTGACGACTGTTGGAAATGGAGACGAAGCAGTGAGTAAATTTATCACATAATTTATCAGAAAAGGTATTAATTAATAATTTTTATTAACTTTTCACATTTCAGAATAAAAATAACAAACAGGAAGCAGTTCGCGTGTTGGCCACCATGGAAAAGTACCTTCAGGTGACCAAAATGCCTGAAATTCGCTTCGAACAAGAAAATGCTCTACGAATAGAAAAGCAAAATGCTGAGAAACTAAAATATAAAGTGCTCCTGCTGGAGTACAGAGAGAAAAAGCTAGATCTCTTGCAAACGAAAGTAAAAAATACATCGTTGGAATATGTTTTATGAAGCAAATATAAGGCTGATATACGATACTTTTGTTGTTTTTTAACACATTGATTCCAATTATTATTAATTAATTAATTATAAGCTTTTCTTTCTATAACACTCACAGGTAAAATCAAAATCTATTGAATCCAATTATTTGTATTGGGTAAGATTGATTTAACTAGCTTACATATATATGCAACCATTTATGAAGGATTTGACTACACAGTAAGAAAATTTTACAGTATTCGGTCATTTTTTACCGAACTTTCATCAGCAGAACGTTCAGTAATCCGATTTAACGGATTTCGGTAAAATTTGACAAGTTCCGGTATTTTTTTTTACCGGAATACTGTAAAATTTCGGTAGCCGGAACCAATAGTCTTGAATGGTAAGCTTCACAACTTTATCACTGTTACTACAGCAGAACGCTATGGGTTGGAAGTTGACCGAGTGAAATACAAATATTCAGTTCGAATCGAAGCATTCAGTAAAGTTTCATTCGGGTGATTTCAATTTTATTATTAAATTATCAACTAGTCAAGTGAGTCCTTCATTATTTATATTGTCTTTGATGGATTGTTTGATTCGAAATATATTGAAAGTTTTAAATAATGGAAGACATGATTTCTTGTCTTATATTACTCGCAGTCATGTCAACATCACCTTCGAAGGTGGAATCAATGACGAGATTATTATTGTCTGTTGTCTTTAAATCTTTATCATTCATTGGTACATTATAGAGAAGCCTCAGGTTATGTAATGCACAACATACGTTCACTTTACTAGCAGCTTTCTGTAATGCAACTGGCTTGCACCTAATGCACAACGGAAAACATTTTGAATACTACAATAGATCGTTCAACAAACATTCGGGCTTTTGAGCGTATTTCATTAAATTTTGCTTGTCGTTCGGAGCTTTGTGTACCAGTTGATGAACGGAACGGTGTAATTAAATAAGGTTTCAAAGGAAACACACTTAGAAAATTTTAAAGTATTCGGTATATTTTTACCGAACCTTCAACATTTGAACGTTCGGTAATCCGATTTAACGGATTTCGGTAAAATTTGACAAGCTCCGGTAATTTTTTTACCGGAATACTGTAAAATTTCACAGAAATCCTGTAAATCGGATTACCTAACGTTCAGCTGTTGAAAGTTCGGTAAAAAAATGCCAAATACTGTAAAATTTTCTGAGTGTGTATCCTGCATCACTTGCAAGAAAATTATAAAAAGTTATTAGTCAACTGATTATAGCGGATGTTTTAGTAAAGTAAGTTTATTTTATTTGGTTTTGTAATCTCGAAGCAGGCAGATAAATCAAATTAAAGCTTGTTGTACACTATTTGTACAATCACCAAATATTTGTCAAAGGCAGAAAGACATCTGGCAGGAATCTTTGATGTCGTCTTTCTACATATCTATGTCTGTCTGACCTTTATAGACTCAGAAACTACTAAACCGATCGACGTGAAAATTTGTATGCAGGGGTTTATGGAGCCAAAGAAGGTTCTTATGGTGGTCTCCTCCTCTGAAAGATGGGCTCCCATACAAATGAAAAACGAATTTCTGCATAACTCGAGAAGTAATCAAGCAAATGGAACCAAATTTGGCATATGGGGGTTTTTGGAGGCAGGATTTTTTTTCTGTCGTGGTTCGAGGTACATTTTCAACTGTAAAATTTCACCGAAATTCGTTTAATCGGATTACCGAACGTTCAGCTGTTAAGAATTCGGTAAACTTTTACAGATTTCTGTAAAAAAAATCTAAGTTTGAAAGAAAGTTTTATGAGAATTTAAAAAAGTTGAACATAAGTTCTATAAAAGACATCACAGCTTTTTTAATATGCTTAATTATGTTGAAGAAAAATTTCATCATGACTATTAATCAACAAGGAGAGAATATGTTATTCTTAAAAAAAAACTTGCTTAGGTCAACAAAGCTCACTTCGACTCTCGGGATTACCCTCAAGTTCTGTGCAGCACTTAAACAGCAGTTATCCAATTATCAGCTGAACTCTATTGATGTAAACTTGCTTTTTAAGCATATGCAATTGGCAGTGTCCAAATGCAATTGGCGACAGCTTAATAACTTCTCCAAATGTGTGTGAATAATGCCTGAACAAACGCCGTGATTGAAAAAAGTTCAGAGATTATTCAACACGCTGCTGAATTAAATCGCCATAATGATGTCTATTGCCAGTATAGCCTCCTACATCGGTACACCTGGAGATCACTGCAGATCGAATCACAAATTGACCACGTTTTGATTGATGGGAGACACTTCTCGGATATTATCGACGTCAGGACCTACCTACACCTACCACCACTAGAGGATTCAGACCACTATCTGGTAATGGTCAAAGTGCTCCAAAGAATTTCCGTTGTAAACAAAATTCGGTACCGACGCCCGCCACGGTATAATCTGGATCGAAGCTAACCGAAGTCGCAACTAATTACGTACAAAGCCTTGAAGCAGCGTTGTCGGAAGAGGGAAAGCTGATCGAAGCCCCTCTTGAGGACTGCTGGAGTACCGTCAATGCAGCCATCGACAACGCGGAAGAAAGAGATGGTAATACACAAAGTAGTTGAAGAAGTAAATGATTTGGTTAAAATTATTCTAAACTTAGAAATAAATAAAATTCAAGATTCCATGGCACTTTCAAAGTTAGGAAAAGTCAAAAATAGAATACTTAGACCAGAAGAAATAGAATTCATTAACCAGTTTCTAAGCGATCAGGACATTCCAATCGACCTAATAGACGATTCACTCGGGTTTGTAAGTGTCCTCATAGGTACCGATGGAGAAACCATACTTTACATCATCAACATCCCAAATCTCAGCAATTCAATATACCGGCATTTTAAAGTTGGACCAATTATAGAACAATCACTACGTATTAAACTAGAGGGCAATGATTATCTTTGCGGCAACGGCAAACACTATTTGCATCCAACATAATCCTTGGTCAAAACAGCCGGTGCAGCTACGAAAGCATCGGACATCATCAAAAAGTAACAGAAATGGGCCAGATAATTTATTATTAAACGAGGTGAACTACACGCTCCTTAATACTGCGAAATTTCCGACAGGAAACAAGTTGCCTCATTTCTAACACATACCAAAATTGCACAATTTCGATTAGGAATATAACGTTTATTAACCAATTCATCACCAAATTTTCGCACTTACAACATGATTGAAGGTTACAAAGCGAAATATAGAACAATCCACTGATATCTACACGTTGATAAGACATCATTATAAAAACTTGGCTTGGAGCATCAGGAAAACCTGAAAGTAACAATTCACACTATTTTTATACTCAGGAACCAATCGAAGAAAGAACGGGGCAGTCCGCGGGCAGTCCGATGTGGCTTCGGTATATTTTATCCGCCACCATCGTTGACGACGTGACATCCAACCAGGAGGTTCAACCCCTCGCGACCTAGTGCACCGAACCGCGGACACATTTTATGCCGGTATGTAGTTTAGTTCCAGTCAGTAGTTTAGCTTTTCTAAAAACACCTTCGAACAGTCGTTACACTTTTCCGTTTTGCTTCTTACTCTGAAAACCATAAATATCAATAAATTAAGAGAACCCATGGTGGATTATTTATTCTTAATTACCTCAAGATGATTAAATTTTCTCTTTTTATTTCAATCAAAATTGATTTGCAGCAAAACGACGAACGTTATTTTCTTCAAAACAAAATTCTGCAGCAACAAAAGAATATGGCCAAACAACGTTCCTGAACAATGCCTTGTTAGTCCGTTTCTCACAAAGTGTTGGGCCACCCATGCTAATCAACCGCATAATTGGGTAGGGGAAACTTTTTCCTTAACGATGGTGTCATTGGTTTGTATGGGAAACCAATTTTTTGCGATGAAAACGTTTACAACGTCTTGTTTAGAAATGTTGTTAGGCCATGTTCTATTGTTGCTCCAGAATATAAAAACTGACAGTTCTTAGAATGAATACAGAGTCACATGCGATTCATTTTCTCACTCACCGAGAAATGAACCTCTCGCGTCACCCGACTCGACTAAGGGAATCGAGTGAGAATAGTCATGTGACTGCGAGGTGACAATTGTCGTCTCACCTGATACGCCACGCAGAATAACCCTGAACTAGGTCTACCTTCCTTTTTCCAATCAACTTTAAACTTATACGCTAACTTAAGTGGATGCGATGATTCTCTCCTGATGATATGACCATAATACGAAATTCTTCCTACTCTAACTCTTCGATTTATTGTTTTTCCCCTCAATTCCTTCCTTACATTAAACTTCTTTTTCTTTGCTACAGCTATTCCAAATATGTTTCACTATAAGTTTAAAATATTTTGCTAATTGTAATCTACTCCGTTTCGTAAGAGTTGCTACTTTAGTTCCATACTGAATGGCCGGAGAAATGACAGAGTTATATATATGTAGGTCTACCTATTTCCCACGATGGTCTGAAATTTTTACAAAACTGAACTACGGTTTTGGCTGATTTCATAGCATCAACACATCTCTTCCTAGTAGTAGCTGAAAGATTAAGTGTATTAGTCAGATTTACTCCAAGGTATATAAATGACTTACAGGTAACAAACTCGTTTCCGTTTAATTTTATCTTATCTGGAATAATTTTCGTTGCATTAGGTACTCTTATTAATATTTGACTTTTATTTGTATTAATTTCTAGTCCTACCTCTGCCAAACACTCCTCTAAGGCTGCAATGATCTTCTCTAAGTCATCTTGATCTTCTACTATAATAAGCAGATCGTCCGCAAATGCCAGGATAATTGGCAGTGCAAGCGAACCCATTCCAATTAATCGTAATCGTGCTATTTTACTGCACACCTTTTGAAGAAAATTTTTGTATTACTAAATTAAAAATAAAAGGCGACAAAGGGCAGCCCTGCTTGATTCCTTTTCCCCTTTTTATCTCATCTGAAAATTGATTTTGCCATTTAACCTTTGCCCTATCTTCTTTTACACACAATAAAACCCTATCGATTATATGAGTTGGCACCTCCAGTTCCAAAAAAATTTCCTTCAATTTCTCCAACCTTATATTATCAAAAGCCTTCTTAATATCTAAAGATGCTACAAAAAAGGGTTTCTCCTGCGTTCCAATGTTCTTCCATTAACCTAGGCAACGGGTAAATGCACCCTTCTTTTTGAGGAAATGCTCCTTAAACTTTGGAAAAATGCTCCTTAGATGCGTTTGCCCGGTATAATGCAATCGGAGGTATTAACCTTCTGGTTAGCGCTTGCCGGGTGTTTTGACGGGTCTTCGGTTCTTCAAGATTGTATAGTTTTGACAGCTTTTAAGTTTCTGATTTTAAGAGTCGTCAAAACAAAATTAAGACTCTTCAAAATGAAATTAAGACTCGTCAAAATTAAATTTAAACCCGTCAAAACTACCTTGAAGATTGCAGAGCGAAGCTCCTCTATACAATCTTGAAGAAACTTAAGACCCGTCAAAACAACCGGCAAGCGCTAACCAGAAGGTAAATACCTCCGATTGCATTATACCGGGCAAACGCATCTAAGGAGCATTTTTCCAAAGTTTAAGGAGCATTTCCCCAAAAAGAAGGGTGCATTTACCCTGCTGCCATTAACCTACGTGTTACAAAAAAGGGGCAGGAAATCGCTAAAAGAGGATTAGAAGTCTGAAAGGTCAATTTACCTGCGAAAATAACGGAACCGTAAAGAGAACAGTAGGTTCCCACGGAACTGCTGTAAAAGAAAACAGGCTCTCAGATCTTCTATTTCAATTCTTTATTTCACATACTAATGAATTCGAGTTGGACGGGATTCTGTTCTAGCTTAAAATGGGAAACTATTCACAGGGCTGGTAGCAGGTCACTTTTTAGTGACTTGGTCACTATTTTGAAGCTAGTCACTAAAAAGTCACTATTTGCATCCAAAAGTCACTAAAGTCACTATTTTTCGGAAAATGGTCACTAAAGTCACTATTTTATCGCACCGCCGATTGTAAACAGTTTAAAAAAAACACACTTGTATCTATTTTACAATAGATCTGGCTACACTATATAAAAGTCGAGAAATATTCACCAAAAAAGTGTATTTATCATCCCACGTGTGAATCTGATTGACAGCAGAATAAAGTGAAAAGTATTGTGGGCTGTGAATCGTGGTACTATTATCTTGAAATTAGTTCGGTATTAATATTTTCTTCTGCAAGGATAAGTTTGGTATAATTTTCTTGAAATTGTTGACCATGATGCGGTCACAAGTTTGACTAAAGGCTGCCGCACAACTGCTGTCAACGCCAGCTTTCAGTGCCAAAACGTCTTCATGACGCTCATGACACTTTGTCCGCATCATAAAGCGTCATTTATTTTACTCCCTTAAATATTCTTGCGATAGTTAGTTTTTTTTTTCAACTAACTTTAATTTGAATCATTTTAGCTGCATTATATTATTTATTTGTAATAATTTAATTAGTTTTATTGCAAACTAGATGCCCTGGTGAACGCTGTTCCACCTCTACCTCAATTGAACTTGTAAAATGCAGAGCGCTGGTAATCCGTTAAATCTTGTTAAGTCGGGACATGCAAAACATCACTTCATTTTTATTTATGTAGATTTCCAGATACATTTCATTTTTATTTATGTAGATTTCCAGATACCCCCCCCCCCCCCCCCCTCCTCACCGAACACGCGTCAGATTTGATTTTTTTATTTTTAAAACAGAATTCGACGCGAAGAGAACGGAGCGCTTTAGAAATGACCGTCTAAGTTGAGCTCGATTTCTGGAAGGGAGCAAGCGATTTGACGTTTGGCGTAGGCCATTTGACAGAGAATGGATCAAATCTTATCGATTAGCTGTCAAACGACCTAAGCCAAAGCGCTAGTTAAATGTTGGATTGTGTAAATGTTGATGGGATATGAGTTAAACACTCAAATCGTTTCTTCAATATACAAATAAAATGTCCAAAAAGGAAACTACATAAAACAATCAACTCATTTTTGATTTACACTCACTTTTTTCAAAAATATTTTGTTAGATTCAGTTTTTTCTAAAGCGGACTACTCTTTTGGTATCCAAATAGTCTAGAAAACTGGGAACGAATTGTAAATCAGATAAAGGACTTATTTTCGGTGGATCACTCAGTAATTTTGAATTTAAATTTGATTGTTCGTATCCCGGCAGTCAAACGAACTCAGTTCAAAGGTGAAATCGGGATAAACTGCAACTCGATAAGCTTATAAAAGCTTTATGATTTCAAAGTTTTATTGAAACTCGTACATAAAATTTTTATATTTTCTAGGAAAATTCTTAGTTTATGATACAGAAGATTTTATATATTCATAATTCATCAATTATTTGAGTTTATTCTTTGACTGCTGTTAAACCAAATTTTTTTTTTGGCAAAGTTAAGCTTAAGCAACTGGTTAAGCAACAAAGTTAAGTTAAGCAAAATTTTATCTGAAAAACTTTGAAACTTTGGCCAAATTGAAAGAGATCGACAAACTCCACTTTTTCAACAATGCAAATAAGCATTACGTTGCTGCTGGTAAGCACGTAATCAAAAAGGTTTGGTTTGCAAACTCATTTCTAGAATATTACCAATGCCTCCAGCCGTTGCATTCAGTGAAAGTTCCAAGCATATTGTGAAAATCGCCAAGATACGTCCGACTCAAGTCAACTATGATCTTCTTCTTGACAAATGGAACTTGTTAAAATGCGAAGTGCTGACCTCGAGTACAGAGTACAGAATTGAAGGGTATTGGAGCCAGTTGTTTACTAAGCAAACGGCTGTAGGTGATCCTCAATACCCTCAGGTGACTAACATAGTGAAAACAGCTTTAGCTGCATCATATAGGAACGGCTCAAAAAAAGAATTGAGAAGCAAGATACAGTATGCATTAAAAGTTTATCCATCCCCAATTATATTTCTTCCAAAAAACCTGCCAGAAAATTAAAATACGGTTAATTGTTGTTCAGTTTATTAGTATTTATGTGAAAACAAAGCCCATTCATGCATGTTCAAAATAAAAACCTGAATTAATCCACCGATGGTGAGACTGAACCCTTCTTACACTTCACCAGAATTACGAACTAAAATGTGGCCAAAATGGTACTGTTTTACATATTTTCATCAGAAATTCCAGGAAGAACCAGGAATATTCGATATGTCATACATTCAGTTTATAAAATGAATTATTTGTCAATCCTGAACGTATTGTTCATCGATGTGATTAAAATATTGCCATTAATAGTCTTTAACGACCTGTTTATATTAGGTATATAAAAGGAAAAATTACATAAATATTAGAAATTCCATATAATCAGTCCATAGAATGAATTATTACACAATCCTAAGCTTCAATTTTGATTATCGATATGGATTCAAGATGCTTAACAAGTACATGTTCGTTGAAAATTGTGTAGTTATAGTGAATGGAGACTTTGTGTAATTTTCGAATATACTCGTTGCAGTTCAAAACCGGACCACTCGAGCCAACCGATCCTACTCTAATTCTATAGAGTCGCATAGTGTGGCTAGTCCGCTGAATGTGCTCTTAACAACGCCCCAGATGCAGAACAATAGAATACAAGCGGCATCGATTGGGGTGAGTGGTCTTGTTCGGTTTTAAACTGCAACGAGTATATTTTCATCTCGCAATTATGTGCTCTCAGGTATTGTTTTGGTCATAACTTCATGAAGGATTATCCAATCATAATGAAATTTTGACCAGTTATTTGAAAATTTTATAACTTTAATTGGGCATTAACAAAACTAAAATCGGTACACAAATAGCTCAGTATGTAATCGGAGACTAAACTGTTTGATTACTATTATAATAGGCCGTCAAGTACTGTTTCGTTCATACCTTCGTAATGAAATGTCAGAATAAAAAAAAAATCAATAGCGTTCTATGGGAATGTTTTAGCTTTCATTTGCCGTCAACAGTACTGAAATCGGTTCACAAATGGCTGAGAAACCGATGTGACATTATTTGTAACGCACACACACACACATACACACACACATACACACACACACACATACACACACACACATACATACACACAGACATGTGCTCAGTTCGTCGAGCTGAGTCGAATGGTATATGACACTCGGCCCTCTGGGCCTCGGATAAAAAGTCGAATTTTCAAGCGATCTTAATACCCTTCTTTTGGTGTAAGAAGGGTAAAAAACCTTAAGTTTCAAAATTGACCAGAGATGCTCGATCGGATTAAGGTCGGGAGACTGTGCTGGCAACTCCATAACCTTGATACGCTTTAACTTGAACCACTGCGAAACCAGCTTTGAGGTGTGCTTCGGATCTCCGTCTTGTTGGAACGTATATCTGCGCCCCAACTTTAGCTTTTGTGCAGACGCTGGAAGTTTTCGCTTCAAATGTCCAAATAAACCTTCTTGGTCATGATTCCATCAATGAACTCATGTTCTCCAACGCCACACCATGACTCTACCGGCAGAAAAAAAATCAAATTCATGCTCAGTTGGTTGAAAATCAATGTTGGTAATGTAACTCACCACCGCCATGCTTAACTGTAGGCCGCAAACTCTCCTTTTTCAAATTTTCACCGGTTCGCGGCCATTTTCTTGTGATACCAACAGACCCAAATAGCATTACTTTCATCTCGTCTGACCAAATCACCTTATTCCAGTCATCATTCAATCTTTCTTTGATATCTTTTGCGGACAACCATGGCTTCTTAAGTGCTACTCTGCTCTTAAGACCTTTCTTATGAAGACGATTTCGTACGGATTGTGATGTCAGTTAAATGGAAAACTTGCTTTCAATCTTTTTCGTAATTTTCAGAGCTGATAGTCCCCGGTCCAACTCCGCCTTCTTCACAATAGTTCTGTCAATTCGGCCAGTTGTCTTTGAAGGACGCCCCAATCGCTTAGCTGGTGAGATAGAACCACGCTTTTTGTACATCTGCACAATCCCAGCGACCGTATCTTTGTGAAGCTTGACAATATCGGCAATATCACGGTAGATTTTGCCAGTTTTGTGATGTTCAATAATCAAATTTCGGATGCTGATCGAAATGTGTGCTTTTTTGGGCATTTTGTAACTTCCAATTTTGAATACGAAACTTCAATTTTGAGCACGAAAACTTCAAGAGCACTAAATGACAGCTAGACACAATGTTTACGTTCGAGAAAGTTGCAGAATACACTCTAAAACTCTATAAAACACACTTCAATCGTAGTATCCGTTTGGGGGTGGATAAACTTTTTTTCGTAAATTTTTTAACCTTTTTTATAATTCAACACATATATTCTCAAGAAAAGATATAATCGCCGTATTTTCAATGGCAATGTGATAAATAAACATAAATTGATAAATCATGGAGGAGCACTCATTAAATTAAACTGATTTACACCAGCAAAACAAAAAATTGGAAATTGGTAGGGGAGTGGATAAACTATTTATTTGCATACTGTATGTCAAAAGAAATTCTAGCACACGCCATACTAAAAGGCGTTTCGACCCTGCGTAAAGCACAACCTTCGCAAAAACGAGCTGCGGACCAAGTACAGAAGATCGTGGAGAGAAAAAAAAGTCGCTTGATTACAGACTTCTTAACAACAACAAAATCAAAAAATTGGCACTGCGCTACAGTATTACTCATTTTTGCAAACGGGGGTGTTCACTTAGTTCATTTTCTTTGTAATTATTCAACAAATGTACACAAGATTGAAAAAATATCAAAATTTGGATATCACTGTTTAGTCACTATTTGGTCACTATTTTTGTTATTTTAGTCACTAAAGTCACTATTATTTATCCAGACAACCGCTACCAGCCCTGTATTCATGGCCATGATAAAAAAAAATTTTCCGGGACCGGGGGGGGGTTTGTGGGGGGGGGGGGGGTCGGGGGGGTGGTGGAGAGGGGGGGGTTTCGGGGGGGGGGGAAAAATTTTTCTCCGGGGGGTGGGGGGGGGGGGAAGATGTGGGTGGGGGGGGGGGGGTGTGTGGGGGGGGGGGGGGGGGGGGGGGGGGGGCGGGGGGGGGGGGGCGTGGGGGGGGGGGGGGGGGGGGGGGGGGGGCGGGGGGGGGGTGGGTGGGGGGTGGTGCGGCGGGGGGTTTTTGGGCGTTGGTGGGGGGGGGGAAGGGGGTTCGGTCCTACATGCAAAAAAAAACCGCAGTAGAAACTACCATTTCGAGGGTTAAATTAAGCGCAAACACCAACAATTTTCACCTGACTATAAATGCGTTTGATTTTACCATGCCTGAGATTAGATCGACCATGGTGCGGTGGATATCAATATGAGGTCTGTCAAATATACCACAAATGTTGAAAGTTTTAAACGTAGTAAATTTGACTGAAATTTCATGGTAGTTTTAAAGATAGGCATAGTCGGGTAAAATGGTAGTTTTTACTATAAGATTTTTTTCTGTGTACATACGATAATTGGTGACGTACGGGGACCGCGCTCTCGGAACATAACCACCGGGGTTTGTAGCGTGATGATGGTTTCTACAACAGTTTTGGGCGACTGTCGGGTGAGTTTCGCTCGCCTAACTTGCGAACTTCACTCCCCTCTGTTTGGTTACCTCGAAAGGCGGGCTTTAGCGGACATACGAGCTCAACTGGTCGGTAGGCGACCCATGACGAAATGTTCGGGAACCCCAATTTGACTCCCGTACAAAAATGTCAGTCACGCTGACGGAAACAAATTCTTCGGCAAACTTTGAAGGAATACACGTTTCACTTCTCAACAAATCCAATATTTTTACTTACTCTACTACTCTTGTGCGAGCGATAATCAACGAGCTTAAGGATTTTTTCCCTCAGGAAACATTGAAGAATAATTACTTATTATTTAGTAAATTTCAAATGGCTATAGCAGTTCGGTGCCTTCTTGGATTCATACCAATGATTAAAACACAGCTGTACACTTTCAGAAGCCATTGCTGCACTCACTGAAGTAGTATACCACTTTGCTTAGCCGAGACACAAACCGCACGAAACATTTCCGCCAGCCTTGGTGAAAACGCCAAACCGTTCTGCACGAGAGCCAAACTTGACTGCAAACACACCACCATGTGGCAATAATATACCACTTCAGTTTCGTGCTTATAGATGGACCCGCAACGCAAAGGACGCGACACGAGTGTACACTAACTAAGTCCGACAGCAATGGGCTCTCCTCCCTGTTAGACTTGATCAAGCTTTAATAACCACTGATTATCCTAATCATGCCATTGTATGAAGGGCCAAACACGGGTTGGGTGGGTCGATAGGCAACATCATTTATACGTTTTCACAGGGAAATAAAGAATCTCTTTCCAACAACAAGATTGAACAATTGGTCAAAAGAGCAAGCTATCGAACATGAGGATGCCCCAATGGGCGGGGACAAGAGCCCGCCCTCTATTCACAAACTGTTAGCAATGGGGAGTTGGCATTCCCACTCTCCCCATCCAGAGTGCTTCCATCGGGTACCCTGGTGGTCCCTCCCATGCTCATGAAATATTTATAGAATAGTTTATATATTTATGTACATGAAAAATACTTCAGGCATTCGTATCTAGTATATATTATCTTCATTCGGTTGATCTTGAAATGCAAGAAATGTTGTTAAGTTTTAAAGTGTAGAATTCTGTGGTTCCGCGCTTAAGCACGTTTTTGTTCGTTTTCAGCGATAACAGCAATTCACCAAAATCTTGATTTGAGGTATCCTGAAAATATTTGTTCAATCTATTGAAATTTTACAAAACTAACATTTATACATTTTAATTTACTGTTGCCATGGTCACTATTTGCTGCTTGATGCTGATTTTATAACAGCAATACGCTTTTATTTTTGCTGGCCTAATAGTTGTTGCTCCTGAGATAGGAAAACAAGGAAAATTTAATTGAAAGGGGGTTAAAGACAAATGGACATAAAAACAATAAGTAATGCTTAAATCATCTATGAGGTACAATCAATAAACCAATATTATCTAATCTAATGATATTGTGTGTAATGATAAAGTACTGACAAAGATTGAACTGTAAAATCAGACACTAGCCGAATGGCACACAGCGCTGCATGAATCAGATCAGCTCAGATTTGGTAAAATGTCCATTTGCAAACCGGAAATCAAAAATACATTCAGTAATAAGTGCAAAAGCCTACCACAAATTCCGTTGTAGCTTCTTGTATTCAAGGCACTAGATACTTCTTAATCATAAGAGGAGAAGAAAGAATCAAAATTATAATTGGACATAAAAGACATAATAGTCACGAGTATATATAACCTATAAGGTAAAAATTATAAAATTATTTTTATGTTGTTACATAAATCACGAAAACACAAGTAATGATAAAAATGTTAATGATGATGATAAAGATGTAATTGTAATGGTAATGAATAAATGTCATATAACATAATATATATAGTGAAGGGGTACTATAATATGATCTGAAAATTACATGTGTGCCGACTGCTGTTTAGTTGCAATTGTAGACAAACTTGGACATCCATTATGAATCAGAAAATTTAAAGATTGTATGACAGCCATGAGTAAAAAAAATGAATTTTAAATTTTAAATGAATTCACAATACCTGATGACCTGGAAGACTTGAAATACATCATGCAAAAGACAGTATATCCCAATTTATATGCAATACTATACTATCATATCATAACAACAAAAAACGAAAGGATGAGTTATGTCAGTGACATAACTGCAAATTTGACGTAGGACTGCTTGTTGATATGAAGAAATTGATGTTATCGAATTGATAAATTTCTACTATATTTTATTCAGTCTAAAGAACCATGAAACCCTATGCTGTTGGTGTGTGAGGCTCCGGTTCTTCTTCCGCTATTGTACTCCATGAAAATTTATAGAAACTGCAGTTCGGCTCGAATTGACTGTTAATGATCTTTTGTTTGTTAAATCAGCGCCAACATTAGATTCGCCCAAATTTGCTTTTGTAAACAATGGCTTTCGTAGTCATTTGCTCTTGAACAAAAGGTCACAAATACAAATTAAGCACTCTTTAAGGAAGATCAGCTTTATTCCTCTCCGCTGATATATTCAATTTGAAGGAATAGTATTCAACTTCCGATAAATTAGCAGACAAAGTGTTTGTTTACAAAAGCGGATTCGCCCTAATCAAATGTTGGCGCTGAAATGTCCAACGTGCTTGTAAGTGTGAAATGGATCCTGTGTTTACGGAGGGAACATGGTTCGCGATTGAAATGTTCTTATCAGTTTTCTTGGGCTGCAGGACAGCCTGAGTGTTTGGCGGCACGTGATACTACGATAAAAATAGGCATTTACACCGTCTTCAACTCGAGATTGTACAGACTGAAAATTGAAAATACACCCAAAAGTTGAGAAGATGGCATAAAATGCAATTGCAGTTTTGGCAATCATATCTTGAGAAATCCGCATGATTCAGAAATGGCAATTTTGCCCATTTTGATCCACAAAGCATTTTATGGTACAAATGAAGCAATGCAAGTTTGTGCAAGCGATTGGCAAGCAAAAATAGCTCGAAACAAATTTATCGCTGTAGGCTCCTTATTCAATCATCACCAACATATCAATATACAATATGGATGAATCGATATCACAAAATGCCGCAACGTTATTGGCCACTGTTGTATTGCCGCCGTCAAGTGTTCTATTTTTGTTCTCACTGATCATCGACAAAGCGTTTTATGAAATAAACATTGCCATGCAAGTTTGTTAGCGACAGGTTGCACATAGCTTGGTGGAAAATATGTCCATTTGCTTCATTGCTGTACCCTGAATTCCTCGCCAAGTGATCTAACTGTAGGGTTTCTATTCCATTGCTTTTACTTTGTCAAAGTGGCTGAATGGTTGCCATTAAGAGCCGCCGCGCTGACGGTTCTGGTCTGAATCTCAATCTCATGACAAGCACATTTTATTTTTGTGAGCCATCTGACTTTCGGACACTCATCTCTTACTCATCAACTAAATATCACTGCGCACAACCTAACGCACACGTTTAATTTTTCATTGCGAATTGCTGTTGCTTTTTTGCCCACAACTAATGTTAGATTTTTCATCCAAGTTACGATCAATATTTTTTCATCCAAGTTACGATAAATAGCAAGAATGGAACAAAATCTAGCGAAATTGTCTTACAATCTTACTTTCTTAGTTTGGGTGTAGAGCGAATTACGAACAACTTCATTTAACACCAAGTAGACCAGTTTGGACATTATCGTGTTGCAAAAAGTTCCACTGGCTGGAGCGGGAATCGAACCCCCAGCTTCATGACAACCGCTTGAACGACGGGCGACGCCGCTAACCACTTGACCACGAAGATGATGTGGGCGATTGATTTGGCCATTTTCTCCAGAACGCGGCTTTTCAAGCAACGCCATGTTGAGCCGGTGCGTGGTAATGAAAATTCGATGAGCTCAAGTGAAATTTCAATCAAACATACTCTTTAGTTGGCAAATTAATTTGGTCGTCCTGAAAATACCGGGTTTTAGTTGTTAACGGAGGGAACATGGTTTGCGATTGAAATTTTCTTCTCCGTCTTCTTGGAAAGCAGGATGGCCTGAGTGTTTGGCAGCACGTAATAATCTATATATATAAAAATGGATTTCTGTCTGTCTGCCTGTTTGACCCTAATAGGCTCGGAGACTACTGAACCGATCGGCGTGAAAATTTGTATGCAGGGGTTTTGGGGGCGGGGAAGGTTTTTTAAAAATAAAAGGCCCCCCCCCCCCCTGGGAGGGGGGCGCCCACACATAAAAAAAAAATATTTCTTTATGAGTAGAGAGGGGATGGAGAAGAGAAAAACAATTTTATCCGGGGGGGGTGGTGGGGGGGGGGAATTTTTTTTGTGGTTGTGTGGGCCCCCCCCCTTCTCTGGGGGGGGGGCGCCCATAAAAAAAAAAAAATTTTTTTTTTTTTTTTTAAAAAATAATAAAAAAGGAAAAGAAATTTGGGGGGGGGGGTGGTGGGGGGGGGGGGAGATTGTTGTTTGTGGGGGGGGTTCCCCCCCCCCTCTTGGGGGGGGGGTTGTTACGTCAGTTTTTTAAGGGCAATCATTTTTGCAGTGGGGTAATTTTGACATCTATTTCGATGTCTATTATACGAAGGGTAAACATTTTATTCATTGTGATTTTACTCAATATAGCAATAAGGACACTGAAAATGTAAGTTCTATCCGCTTTGAACCATATTAATAGCAAATGTAATTAAATAAATAACATTTTCAGCTTAGTAGCAACTTCTTCGGAAGTTCGCTAAAGGAATCAGTGGTTTCCTTAATGATAATCACAACACTACAAAGATTTTCAATCATGCACATAAGTGCGTTGATATAAATCATGATGGACAACACATGTAGATGAGCACGACGTTGAAAAGCTGTAATCGACATTGCTTTGGAAAAGGGAAAAAAATTGGTTTTTTTTTTTTTTATTTTTTGTCTCCGCAGGTTAACGAGCCAACCCCTCCTCGGCTTACATTCAAACTTTTTTTTTTTTTTCTCTATAGTGTGTGTGGGGGGGGGAAAAATTTCTTTTTTTGTGTGTGCGCCCCCTATATCTCTATATGTCGCCTATAAACACAAAAAAAAGACACCCGGCCGAGAAAAAAACATTTTTTGTCTCTTCAACTATGGGCGCTTGTAGTTCACGCGATCGGATGACATCAACTCAAAACGGTAGATGTTTTTCATACCAGCATACTACCAAAGGTGCTTTCAGATTTTGCGAATAGTATACGAAAGATTGTGTAGTTTGCAAGAATTTTCTAGTCATCGTAATGTAGTTGATTTGATAGTGTGTGCATCTTCGTTCTAGGTCTTTATCATCGTTATTGTTCAATGTTGTTTATTTGTACAAAACCCTCACAACTGACTTTAGTATGATTCATGTCCCAGCAAACGTTTGGTAAACAGTTTGTGTTACGGGGGGGAATGCTACGTCAGTTTTTTAAGGGCAATCATTTTTGCAGTGGGGTAATTTTGACATCTATTTCGATGTCTATTATACGAAGGGTAAACATTTTATTCATTGTGATTTTACTCAATATAGCAATAAGGACACTGAAAATGTAAGTTCTATCCGCTTTGAACCATATTAATAGCAAATGTAATTAAATAAATAACATTTTCAGCTTAGTAGCAACTTCTTCGGAAGTTCGCTAAAGGAATCAGTGGTTTCCTTAATGATAATCACAGCTGTCATACAAATGAAACTGAAATTTCTTCATAACTCTAGATCTAATAAAGCAAATGGAACCAAATTTGGCTTACGGGGATTTTAAAGGCAATAAATGTTTCTACGGTGGTTCGAGACCCCTCCTCTCTCTCTCTGGTAGGGGGGAGGGGGGGCGGGGCTCCTATGCAAATGAAACACAAGTTTCTACATAACTGAAACACAAGTTTCTGCATAACTCAAGAACTAATCAAGTAAATGGAACCAAATTTGGCATGTGGGGTTTTCTGGTGGCGAAAAACGTTTCTATGGTGGTTTGAGACCCCTCCCCTCTCATAGAAGGGGTGCTGTCATACAAATGAAACTGAAATTTCTTCATAACTCTAGATCTAATAAAGCAAATGGAATCAAATTTGGCTTGCGGGGATTTTAAAGGCAATAAATGTTTCTACGGTGGTTCGAGACCCCTCCTCTCTCTCTCTGGTAGGGGGGAGGAGGGCGGGGCTCCTATGCAAATGAAACACAAGTTTCTGCATAACTCAAGAACTAATCAAGTAAATGGAACCAAATTTGGCAGGTAGGAGTTTTTGAAGGCAAGAAATGTTTCTAAGGTAACTAAAGACCCCTCCGCCCTCTGTAAGAGGGGGGCTCTCATACTAATGAAACACAAATTCGTGCATAGCTCGAGAACTAATCAAGCATATGGAATTGATCATTTTCTCCGGGACGCGGCTTTTTCAACGCCATATTGAGCCGGTGCGTGGTAATGAAAATTTCGATGAGTTCAAGAGAAATTTCTATCAAACATACTCTTTAGTTGGCAACTTGATTTGATCGTCCTGAAAAGGACGGATTTTAGTTGATAAGGGCCTGTTCATAAACTACGTACACTCATTTTTGAAAATCTCAGAGTCCCCCTCGTAGACGTTTCTCCATACATTTTTGTGAATTTTTGTATGGATCGTAGACTTTGGCTCTGTAGCAGGTGGAAAAACTACTTGATGTGATATTTCCACAATGGAACTGACTCTTAACTTCGGGTATTGACCAAGAATCCCTACTGATCCCTTGCGGCATGAAAAGCCGGCCAGTTCAGCGCAAGGGTTTTGACCTAAGCGTTTTGAAATCGATTAATTTGTTTCTTATTAGGTGCGCAACTATGTACTCGCTGTTTTTTGGTGAAAAAGGAACTTTATTTTGAAAACAAAGGTTACAAACGAATTATTCAAAGTATTGCCCATCACTAGCTACGACTTTTTCCCATCTTTTTGGTAGAAAGTGAATACCATTTCGATAGAACTGTTCTTCTTTTGATGCTATCCAAGAATCAAGCCATTTTGAGATGTCATCATATGAGTGGAATTGCTGACCAGTGAGACCATGTGCCATCGAACGGAACAAGTAATAATCGGACGGTGCAATATCAGGAGAATATGGCGGGTGGGGTAGGACTTCCCATTTGAGCGTTTCCAAGTAGGATTTCACGGGTTTCGCAACTTGAGGTCGAGCGTTGTCATGCTGAAGAATCACTTTTTCGAGTCTGTGCTCGTATTGTGGCCGTTTTTCTTGCAGTGCTCGGCTCAATCGCATCAATTGAGTTCGATACCGTTCCCCGGTAATGGTTTCGTTTGGTTTCAACAGCTCATAATAAATAACACCAACTTGGTCCCACCAAATACACAGCATAACCTTCGCAGCGTGAATATTCGGCCTAGGCGACGAGGTTGAAGCATGCCGGGCAGTCCCCATGAATGTTTCCGTTTTGGGTTACTGTAATGAATCCATTTTTCGTCACCCGTCACAATGCGATGTAGAAAACTCTTCCTTTTTTGCCGCTGGAGCAGTTGTTCACAGACGAAAAAACGACGCTCAACATCTCTTGGCTTCAAATCGTAAGGAACCCAAGTTCCTTGCTTTTGAACCATTCCCAACGCATGCAATCGCTTAGAAACGGCTTGGCGGGAAACTCCTAATCCTGAACCAAGCTCTTCTTGCGTTTGACACGGATCCTCATCGAGCAATGCCTCCAATTCAGAGTCTTCGAAGTTTTTTGGCCTTCCTTCACGCGGACGATCATCAACACTGAAATCACCGTTTTTGAAGCGACGAAACCAATCACGACACGTTGATGTGCTTCAGCCGCCGTTTTCTTCGAATGAAAGAAGAAAATCAACACTTCCCTCAAATGACGATTATTTGGCACGAAATCAGACATCTTCAAACAACCAAAATATATAACACTAAACCAAAATCACTGATTTGGCAAAGCGGTTTGTTTACCATATGTCTGAGCTTGGTTTATGACGCTTGAGATGTACAACATTCGACCAGCACTTACTACTGGCGCCATCTATTGCTAAACAACGGGAACTTAGTTGCGCACCTAATAATATAAACGTCAAGTTAGAAAAGTTAAAAAAGTTGAATTAACTTTTGTTTGATAAAAAATTGTTATCATTTGTAAATGAATCTAGGGAAATAGAAGCTGATTCAAAATTAGAACTGTAATGTTGGTCCACTGATCTGACTAACAAAGTAGATAGATTGTTGTCATGCAGGTTGAACACGTCATTGCGTTATTTTTTTTTCCCCTAAAGTACGTCCCATTAAGTACGTCACGCAAAAAATGCCCATTTGCAAACCGTCTTCCAACACATCATCACAAATTTTGTATGGACATAAAAAAATGCTTGTATGAATTTCAATAAAACCTTTTAAAAGCATCTTTGTGAATTTCCAGCAACGCGACGCATCCATTGTGGACAAGCCAGAAAAATGGAAAACCAAACCGTCATGCATGAGTATAATATATTCACATTTAGATGACGTTCAGGAATGGTTTTTTTTTTGCAATCGTGGAATGAATATCTCACGTCTTTTAAGCGTTTTATTTGCCGCAATTGCACTGGAGTTGATTATCTCAGTGAACATATTGAGTTAATATAACATTTATATAACGTTTTCAGATTTGCTAACCCAATGATTTATTCCGAGGATAAGAACAGTTGTTAAGAATAATATTGAGTGAACAGGACCAGATTGCCACTTTCATGCAGGTACTGGGCTTCACCTCAAGTGGTTAGTTGGACCTCAACCAGAATCCATCATGCGACATCTGACAGCTCAATTAACATTGAAGTATTTTCAAAAATTTAAAAGAAAATTTTGGCAACACTCAGATCTCGTAAAGTTAGAGTCATTATGTTTCAATTACACACAAAATTAAGTGAGCCTTTTTGCAGTCCAAAATTATTGAAAACGCTTAAAGTAATTCGAACCTTAAATTCCACGAGAAGCTAAATCGAGGTAATTTTAATTACTCAATACCAAATGGCACACGTCTGGACTACCTCAGGGATAGTTATCGATTTGTGACTTGGCCCTTCACCCAATTTATATAGCTTATCTGTTTGGAGAAAATTTTCTACTTCGTTGTTAAGCATGCGTGCATCTCAATATAGCATAGAAATGTTTTCGACCATGTCTTTCTGCATCTAACTTTTTTCGAGTTTAAAGTTTATTCAGTGATATTCCTGACGAAAAAGCCGAAAAGAAAGCCTTATGATGAATTAGGAAACTGAAGTTTGGTCCATGAGTTCTAGAACTGAAAAGTTTACCGGAAAATCAATGCACAGGAATACATTTACAATAATATCGATTGTAAATATAAAAACGGTTAAAATCGGCATAAACCCAATTATTTTCTGAAAGAGCCCATATTTTTAACTAATTAATTACGTCCCGTTTTCCAGTACACAAAAAAATCGCTCTTAACGTTTCTCACCAGCGCCTTCTGTTCGCAGTCGTGAGATTAAGATGAAATTATGAATGTTTACATTTATCTGACAACTCGAGTGCCCGGGTAATGGCTAATACAACACAGCTCAATGCTTCGAATTGTTCCGAAACGTCAAAGTGCAACAGGTAAAACTAACACTGTTTATGTTCGAAAAAGGATTCGTTCGAACCGACTCGAACGAAAACAAGAATACCTCTTTCACACTCGTTCGAACGAATGCTGGATACGGCCGTAAACAAGAATAAGGGTGATTGTTTTGGTGTGTCCGAAATTTAACGTGGACAGGCTTTATTTGCTATATCGTACGAGAGGTTATAACCTCCCGCATCCCTTGTGTGATGCTTGATTTGCGGAGAACCAGTTTAGATCAATAGGAAATCGTAAAATAAGTTCACTCTCTAGTTTCCATGTCACAGAAAAAAAAAATATGAAAATTACTTTTGAAGTAATTTAAACCGAAAAATCGTCGACTTACTTAATCGTTGAACATATTTTTCAATCCTAAAAAATGTAAATAGCAAGTTCCTGTAAAACTGTATCACATTTCACATAATATTCTAGCCTGAATTCATATTTACAATCGATAACATATAATTATACGCATACATATTACCAAACGCTTAACATTTAAATGACCTCGACAGAATTCAGCATCACCGCTCAGCTTGTCATGTCAGAATCAAAGAGCTGTCACGGCCATATTGTGTACCTTTAGGTACGGGAATTAAAAGTTAAAAATTTTGAAGTACGTTTTGAAAACGTTCAAAACAATTATTTGTGACTGTGGAAATCGCAGCGCAAGTGTGTTCAATTTCATGAAACAAGTGTGTTCGTTCAAATTCACCAAAACCTGCATGTTTCAAGTGCCCGGTAAACATACACAGATCCTTTAAAAACCATCTGAAAAAGAGTCATTTTAATGCTATTTGTTCTCTGTCGATGTATGGATTCCCGGAAAACTGACGCGGTTGGTCAAAGCAATGATGGATCGAGTGATGTGTGTCGTCCGAGTATCATGGACACTCCCGAGTCCCTTCGAATCACGGAGAGGGTTACGGCAAGGTGATGGATTGTCGTGTTTGTTGTTTAACATTGCATTGGAGGGTGTGATTTGAAGAGCTGTAATAGACACGAGTGGCACGATCTTCAGGAAGTCTGGCCAACTATTTGGCTTCGCCGACGACGTTGATATCGTAGCACGTAACTTTGAGACCATGGCGGAAACGTACATCAGACTTAAGGCTGAAGCTGGTAGGATTGGGCATGTGATTAATGCGTTGAAAACAAAATACATGAAGGGAAGAGGCTCACGAGAAGACAATGATAGCCTCCTATCACGAGTTCAGATCGACGGAGATGTAATCGAGGTAGTAGACGAATTCGTGTATCTGGGCTCATTGATGACCGCCGATAACGCCACCAGCAGAGAAATGCAAAAGCGCATTATGACTGGCAATCGTGCCTACTTTGGACTCCGAAGGACGCTTAGATCGAACAAAGTTCGCCGAACTACAAAGTTGATCATCTACAAGACATTAATCAGACCGGTAGTTCTCTACGGCCACGAAACATGGACATTGCTAGTGGAGGACCAACGCGCCTGGTGTCTTTGAACGGAAGGTGCTGCGTACGTTCTACGGTGGAGTGCAGATGGAAAACGGAACGAGGGGGACGCGAATCAACCACGAATTGTATCAGTTGCTGGGAGAACCTACCATCGTACACATCGCAAAAATCGGTCGACTACGATGGGCTGGGCATGTCGTAAGAATGTCGGTCGATAGCCCTGTTAAAATGGTTCTCGGAAACGAACCGACGGATACGAAAAGAAGAGGCGCGCAACGAGCAAGCTTGATCGATCCAAGTAGAAGGTGACCTGCGGACACTCCGCAGACAGCGAGGCTGGCAAGCTACATCCATGGACCGATTACAATGGAGACAACTTCTGTGTACAGCAGAGGCCACACCGGCCTTGGTCTGATTGGTAAGGTATTGGTCTCTGTCGATGTACACTGATAGGCAAAATAAAGTGCCCACCTCATCGTTTTTTCAATTTCTCTCATTTACTTGGTTCAAATTAAAGTGAACACACTGTATTTTTTTTTATTATCTTATTTTTTATATTCTTTTTAAGTTTCACTTTTGGAATACTGAAAAAAAAGGAGATTTACTTAAAGAAAAAAAAATCAATTTGTGTTGAAAATAAAAACAGTGACAAAATAAAGTGCCCACTTCAAAAATCGATATGTTTTCGATAAGTTTCCATTGAAAGACCCCTCGATTGTTTATGTTTTGATATTTTGACATTTTTTGAAGCAAACGGCTCAACCTGGTGCATTTGTATACGTGATCGCATTTGATTCAATTGAAAAAAATGGAGAACGCAGTGCTTTCGAAAGCAATGTGCAATGTGTATCCGAAAATTGGTCGTTCGTGATGTGCAAAACGTTGAATCGCACCGGGCTGTCGCTAAGAAGTACAGTATCAGTAAGGCAGTGGTTGGCAAAATTCTTCTGAAGCTTAAAACGTTTTTATCAGTGGTGGATCGCCCTGGCAGAGGCAGGAAGCGGAAAACGGATGCGAGAACGGACACCAAGATCATGCGCGAAGTCAAGAAGAACCCGAAGGTAACTGTCCGCGAGATCCAGGAAACCCTTCAGTTATCAGTTTCCGGTCGAACTGTTCGTCGCCGTCTCGTAGCACAGGGGTTGAATAGCAAACTTGCCCGGAAGCGCCCATTTATCAGCAAGGCAAACAAAGCCAAACGGCTTAAGTTTGCTAAGGAGCATGCTGATAAGCCCCTAGAGTTCTGGAAAACGGTTCTCTGGACGGACGAATCAAAATTCGAGCTGTTTAACCGAAAGCGGCGGGTTCGTGTTTGGTGCAGATCGGGAGAGGAGCTTCAGGAGCGCCACATCCAAGGCACGATGAAGCATGGAGGAGGAAATGTGATGGTCTGGGGGTGTTTTTCGTGGGGTGGAGTGGGAAGCATTGTGAAAATCGACGGGATAATGACGGCAGATTCGTACATCAACATCCTGCGAGAAAATCTGGAGGTTTCGCTGATCCAGACGGGCCTTGAAGAGAAGTTCGTATTCCAGTAGGACAACGACCCGAAGCATACTGCCAAGAAGACCAAGTCTTTCTTCCGGTCTTGTCGGATCAAACCGCTGGAATGGCCTCCACAAAGCCCGCACCTCAATCCCATCGAGAATTTGTGGGCGATTCTCGATGCCAGGGTTGACAGAACCTGGTCGAGAGCATGTCGAAGCGCCTGCAGGAGGTCCTGAAGGCCAAAGGAGGACACATCATTTATTGAAATGCTTTTATTTTACTTTAATTTATGTTTTCTGTAGCCTAAATGAAGTGGGCACTTTATTTGTCACTGTTTTTTTTTCAACACAAATTGATTTTTCTTTTCTTTAAGTAAAACTCCTTTTTTTTCAGTATTCCATAAGTGAAACTTAAAAAGAATATAACAACTAAGATAATAAAAAAATACAGTGTGTTTACTTTAATTTGAACCAAGTAAATGAGAGAAATTGAAAAAACGAAGAGGTGGGCACTTTATTTTGCCTATCAGTGTATGTATGTATGTATGTATGTATGTATGTATGTATGTATATATGTATGTATATATGGTAGCCATAGCAAGATCAAATTAAACCACCGATCTGACTTCACAGTATGAAGGGCCAAAAACGGAGGGGTGGACCCGTAAGCAGAGACACTCATGCGAAATCCACGGGAAATTGAGAATCTCCTTCCAACGATACGATCCAACAAATCGAATAACCCAATTCGCAATACTTACCTATTAAGCTTTCTACAGGAGGGCTTGTTAAGAAGCTCTTGCGATGTGTGAAAAAAAAAACTATTTAACACAAATGGAATCTTCTTGTAGAAAACTTCACAAAAAGCCAATAAATTTCTGTGCTTGAGATCACGTTTAAATTTCTATTTGGTATGACGGAGGTAAATTTGTTACATCTAAGTCGTCATAAATTTACTTGTTTCGTTAGAATTGTGTGGTTTGAAAATCATGATTTTTATGTCAACAACCGATGACGTTTTCTTTCATTCCTTAACTAACGTTTGCAATAAAAAATGGACTTTTTTCGGATGGTGATAAAAAAAAGCTAAGACATATAATTGCTTTTGATAAATTTCCCATAGAAGGTAATTATTTAGGCTTACTTGCAAAAAAATTCTACGCCCTTGCAAGCGGCCTTCCGGAAGTTAACCGAAACATTCGCCATGGCGAACGAAAACATGCGTGTAGGCATTTTTTGAGTTCTTTTTTTTGTTTTATTTATCAACTCCTCCTCAGTTTTCGCGACAAAATTGTTGGAGTAGATCTTACGGTTCAGGTTGGCCCAGAAATTGTCAATGGGACGCAGCTGGGGAACGTTGGGCGGGTTCGCCGACTTGGGTACCACATCGATATTCAGCCGCTCCATCTCCTCCAACGATCGCTTCGAGTAGTGGGCCGACGCCAGATACGGCCAGATCACCGCGTCTTCGCCCTTATGGTATTTCTTGATGAACGACGCAACTTCCGGCAGGCATTTCGTACTATAAAACGAAGAGAGGTTTTGACATCCCCTGCTCGCTGATTGTCAGCCACAGCAGCACCTACTTGGGGAACTTGGTGTGTGAAATGGACTTCACCTCGGAGCTCATTTCCTTCATGGGGGAAGTAAAATACGACGTGCCCTGCCAGTCTTTGCCATCCAGGGTGAGATAGGTCTCGTCGTCCATCACCACCGCCACGTCGCGATTCGCCGGGAAAATCGAGTTGACCATCTTATTCAGCCGCTGCCGCTGCGTTATTGCCTGCAGCTCCGACACCAGTGGACGCTACTTCCGCTTCCTGATATGTATGTTCATGTTCGCCAGGTATTTTTTCACTGTTTGGCCGGTTGAACCGACCTCCCGGCCAAGCGCACGCAGCGACGTAGCCACTTTTCCCTCGGTTTTCCTCTTCAGCATCCTTTGGAGCTTCTTGTCGCTCAGGGTCGTCGGCCGTAAGGAACCGGGCTTTCTTTCGATGCTCTGATTGTTGTCTAATAGTGCCAAGATGTTTAGATGCCGGAACGGGCGTATCGGGCGTCCACAAAGTGCCGCACGATGTCCGTTTTCGACGCGGCGGGGTGCCGTTCTTTGAACGCGCACACTTCTGAACGGAGTTGCTTAACTGTTTTTGCCATCACGGTTAGAGTTCGACTGATAGAGCTGTCCTATTTTGTCTGCTGACTCATGGGTTACTATGATTGATGCTGCATGGGTAGTTTCGTCAGTGTGGGTGAAGGTAAACCCATGAAAAATCGGCAATTTTTGTCCATTTTTTTAATGCAAACGTTAGGGTATCCTGCATCCTGATACCGCATTCAATTGGCCTATTTTGATATGCAATAAGCTTGAAATGGCAGGAAAGAAGCAAAAGATGATTACAGAGAACATTTTTACTTACCTTTGCTCAAAGCTATCGAGTTGTTTTTCGGTAGTTGGAACCAATTGGAAAGTGTTTCGATGAAGTATGCGGTTGGTGGAACTTCAGGTTGGTACGTAGCATGGCAATTGATCCGAATCATTAATAGACATCTTTAATTTCAAAAGGAAGTGATATCACTACCAACAAACTGACAACCACCACGATTTTTTTAAATTTATATTTTTATTTCATATCACGAATTGATTTCATTTCTGCAAATATAACTATCATCGATAACATTTACATACATAAGACATTACATATCCGTCTAATTTGTCAGACTTCCAGCTCGTTTCCGCGATGGAAACGCCTGAATTATGTCTAGCTTGTAGGCATAAAACACCGAGTTCGGTGGATTGTTAGAGGGGTTTATAAAATTCCGTTTTGTTTTTCATAAATAGGCAATATGATTAAATTTCCAAATTGACTTGCTTTTACGAATTGATGATGTTTGAGTTTTTTTTATTGTGTGAGGTTTGGAACGGATGCTTTTAGGCGAAAAAAAAATGGTTTCGAAATAAAGGAGGCTTAAAAGGGCAAGAATCCTACCTAAAAAGCTCTGCTTTGACAGTTTGTCGTCTTATTATCTAGTTTTTGTTTTTGTTCGTCTTTTCTTTATTGTTTCGGTAGTTTCCTACATGGCTTAACTTGCTTTAGGCTGATTCACGTAGGCTTTGCGTTTTTCAGTTGATTTTTTAAATAGTGTGATTTAATAAAATTCGGTGCTTTGCTGATGAAGATGATCAAGAAAGGTTGATTCAATTGTGTACCACTCAATGAACACGGGAATAGAAACGAGATATTTTTCTTTTTCAAAAATATGATTGCAACTGTTTTTAATCGAGTGCTTAGAAAGGGAACTCCTCCGTTAAATTCTTGCTTCTGATAGTGTTTTTATCTCCTTCGACCTCCACTAATGCATATTTATATCGATTTTTAAGTTCAAAAAGAAAAAAGAAGTAAGAAGTAGTTTCGAATTAAATTAAAATCATCGGATAAATTCTTTCTTATTGTAACCTCCACGTCCAGTTCGTGTATATTTTATTCTTCTTTCAAACCCCCAAATCTTTATATGAGCTGTTAGGTTGGTTAACTCTAAATAATCTGGGTACTTCTGGACAAAACAATAAAGTCTGTTGATTGATTTTCGTTAAAAAAAAAAAACAATAAAACTGTAGACGATCGACATGCAATTTTCAATATTAACAAACTTGTCAGTTTGTACTTCAGTACAAACTGACGAGTTTGTTAATAGTACTTTAAAACTTCAGTACTTTAAAACTTCCGATCTAAGATTTAGTTTCCACCAAGACGAGGTTAATCAAAAAGATATCCAAAAGACAGTGGTCTGTGTCGAAGTTGAATTGGTTAAAATGCAGCTACCATTTTCCGAAGAGTGATTGTGTATTTAGAAAAAAAAATCTTACTAAACCATCCAACAATGGCCAATACCATACGATAATAACTTATTTCCATGGAGTGAATTGTGATTTCGTGTTTGCCAAAACATGGCAGAAAACTCAACACATACTATGGCTTCAAATATGAGTGACACCTTCATGAATTAAACGGGCGCAAAAATCGACTCGGATATTAAAAAAGATATCATGGCGGTCAAAGGTCAGTACCTCCAGAAGAGGAAAAATAATGCATCCCTAGCTCACTTTCATTTAAAAAAAATAAAAACAATATTTAAAAAAATAAGTGGGGAAAAAATAAAAAAAACTATTGTAAAAAAAAAAAAAAAAAAAAAAAAAAAAAATGGAAATTTTTTGTTATGGGGGGGACACACTTAGATTTTTTTATAGAAATCTGTAAAATTTTACCGAATTCTCAACAGCTGAACGTTGGGTAATCCGATTTCACGGATTTCGGTGAAATTTTACAGTTATCTGTAAAAAATTTACCGGATTTCCGTAAAATTTTACCAAAATCCGTTAAATTGGATTACCGAACGTTCAACTGCTGAGAATTCGGTAAAATTTTACAGATTTCTGTAAAAAAAACCTGAGTGTGCACATTATCACGTTGGGTTGTCTTTTTTTCGGCCCAAAGATCGAGGCAATTTGCTGCGTAAGTATTCTAGTGTCTCGCTACGTCAACAAAAATTGAATAGACTGCCTGTAGAAGCGTCAAATTATGACATAGCACAAAAGATTGCTGAATACGAGTTATTCAATATCGAGTATTACATCTATATTCCCTCGCGAGATGTGGAGATAAATGGAGTTGTCTCCGATGCGAGTCTGACTGCCGAGGAAGTCGAAACGAGATTGTGGATGTTTTAAGAACTCTAAACTCGCTCGTGAGCTTCTTACTGTACTGGTAGCTGAACAATCGGACTCTGACACATCTGATGAAGGTGATTTTACTGTGGTACATGCACCCAGATCCTCAAAAGAGAAATGTTCTTCTCGGAAAGTGTCGTAAGAAAACAAAAGTCGCCTCCATTAGATTGAAAAATGTACAGGTTAATGGGGGAAAAAAACCGAAGGTAACTGTTGCACCAACTCTTGAATGCAGTAAGAGCTTTCCGCCATAACCCAAAAAGAACAATAATTATAATACTGCTGCTCCTAATCCTTTCCAAAAAGAATCCAAGTCCGATCGAAGATTTATAGCTTTTTCGGACATTGTGGCATTCATTTTAGACATGTTCAATATGCAAGACCTTCTCAGAAGCTTACCCAAGTAGCCACAAGCATTATATCATAACACTAATTCGACCGACAGTAATGCCATATAACATTTTTTCAACAACTCCCATGCGATGTTGCATTACCATGTTATGATGCATTACTATATTTCTACAAACAACTTAACGTTAAATACGCATTAAATGATGCATTATTGCATTATCTCAATAAATGCTTCATTGCTAGCTAAAAAGTTGCATTGGTGCAGTATCACCTGGATGACATTTTCAAATTTGACTTTAGAAATGAGAAACATATAATCGAGCTGATCTGCCTATCAGATCCAGAATCGTCATCTTCATTTTCCTTAACCTTAGACTTAGCAGCAGAAAGTTTGGTTTCGAAAATTTCAGCAAAAAATATGGCTGTATTATGGGGAGCCGCATGTTTTTCTTTATATTCAGAGGACTGAGCTGTTTTTTCAACGAGGATTCTTCATTCTCATATATATGATGCATCATTTTCTTCTATGTTTCAGTTTTAACCTGCACCGGGTATCAACATTGTGTCGGCTTGTTGTGTGATGAACGGTGGTGGGTATGATTTCATTTGTAACTCATATCGGGTTGAGGTTTGCACTGATAAAAAGTTCGGGTATCGCAGTCTCAACGAAATGTTTAGCAAGAAAAATCTAAAAATAGCTGCATGAAATATGTTTTTATAGAACGACAAAGAGGGTATGCTTAGGGTATGCTTCCTTTATATTATGCAGTTGTCTTATATAATTCCATGGCTCTCTTGGCTAAGAGCGTTAACGCAACCGGCATTCATCGATCAGTCGTGAGAAGCCTTGGTTCGAATCCCGATGTAGGAAACACATTTGAGCTTATAAAAAATATATCCCTAAATCTAAATAAAACGTAACAGAGGAAATGAATTCAAAAAGAAGAAAATTAAATACATTTTTGATGTTTTTTTTTCTCCAAAATATCTCAAGCTCTATGTATGCTTTTTAAAATGCAATAAAACATTTCAGTAGAAGCAGTAATTCTACTTCTGAAAAAGTAACTATGCCCTAAATATAGTTGTTCTCGGGCTTCAATAAAGCATGTACGCTAGCTTTAATTTGACAGGAGTGGGTCCCTTTTCGACTTTAGTTCTACTTTAAGGACGCATGTAAGATTAGACTGCTTTATACCATAAACTTATATCGTAATATAATGCAAAATTGATGTATCTATATAGAGCTTCATGGTTACTTGGGTAGTATCTGCCTTGTTTCCGACATTGAAATCATAACTTATGCAATTGATTGTTGCATTGCTCCTCACAGCGTCTTTCAATGCAAAATTCATCGAACCAGGTAGGAGATATGATTACTGTACTACAGTGGAACTGCCGTAGTCTGAAGATCGCAGCAAGCCGTGCTTTGAAAGTGACGTGTTTCGTTTTTGCAGCGTCGTTTTCGCGAAAAAAAAAATCAGTGGGGTTGTGTTTAACACACGACCGGTTGACGTAGACTACGTTAACCCGTTTGATTAGTTTCGTAGCGTACTGTTCTAATGGGACGTTGGGTTAGCGAGAAAGTATCTTAGAACATTTGTGTTAGTGGTTAGTGAGAAAGTATGTTAGAACATGCTTTGATTCGCTTCTTAAAAATTATTTGGCAGCCGTGGAATGTAACGTTTGGTTTGAATGTTAGTATGATGAAAGGGCAACGATTGTGATGGCTGTAGTGATTGTGTTGATATGGTCGACCAGCTGGCGACCATTATCCTTATCACGTAATCTCGAAAATCTATCGATAAATGATAAAGCTATAATCGTTCACATTGTTTCAGATATTTTTAAATGTGGATTCTAACGATAAAAGATCGTTAGACCAGCATTAGATAGTAAGTATGTTAGCGAAATTCTATTGTACACTTTTTAAAAAGCATTTGAAAAGTATTTGCACTTTGTCAAGTTGGTTGACCACTTGATTTTATTTCCCACCTCGAGTTTAAGGCCCTTCTCCAGCGTCCCGACCAGTAGTTAGCAATGCATAACCTCTGGTTGCTTCCAGTTTCGCCCGAAAACCTCGAGTTCGCTCGGCATCGGTACATGGTCAATTCGGAGGATTTTTCGAATGTTCGATCTTAACGCGCTTCCGAAATTTGCGCAAACGGTTGGCATCAAAACGATTAGGCATTGCACTTATTCACACTTTCACAGTTTCCAAAGCTTATTTCTTCCTAGAAGTAAAACTCTATCCAACGCGAATCGTTAACACAACAGAATAACTATTCATAACAGTACTCATTGAAATGTGTATGTCAAATCAAAACGTTGTCCGTGATAGGGAATTTCTTGAAACATGCCAGAACGCAACATTCTTTAAAATTTCCATACACCGATTGATGAATATGTATGCGAAATATATTAATCTTTTATTTGTAAAATTTTATACACCTGAGTAAATAAAATTGCAATCGTATAAATTTCTTGATTAGAGCAGTCTCAAAAATAAATCAATCAAGAAACGTTCGAATTCTTAGCGTCCGGTGTTTTAATTTTTCGTGACGGTAGTCATTTGTACCTGGTACAAATGGCTTCAAGGTTGTAAATTGCACAAAATGCTCAAGGTATGCAACAAAGGCATTGTAAATTGTACAAAATGCTCAAGGTATGCAACAAAGAGAAAACTAAAAGTGTTTTAGCCACCGCTGTCAGCCAATCGGTAAGAACCAAACATTCAAATCAAACAAACTCTCTCAAAATTAAATTGGTCGTCCTGAAAAGGACGGATTTGAAATGGTCCGCATTTGAATCAAAACCTTCTCTGCGCCTAACCAAAAGATGTCTATCAAATATCAGACACACACACAAGCACCTTAATTCGCTCCTCGTGGTTGCACCCACCGGCTGGCTACACAGACATTATTTGCCCAAGCAACCGACTGCCTAGCACACCACAGCATAATTTATGGCTGCCTAGCAACGGTTGTCTAGCCAACGGCTTGATAACAACAGACTGCAGCGCAATCAGCTACAGTGCACTTTCTATGGTGCTAGCCACTGCCAGCTGCCTAATCCAAATTGGCGTCTTGCCGCTCCGCGCTGCTGAATGAAGTTAGTGAACCCTCCAGGGTACATGCCATCGCCAGCTGCCAATCCATACTGGTTCGATGCTCCGCACAGCTCCAGTACTGCAACACGAATGAGGAAATTTGCAAAGGTGTACCCCTTTTATATCGTTCACTGCTGCATATGAGACCTCCCTTGCTTACATTTGAAATCTGTGATAGGAAAGTACTGTGCATTTAGTAAATTTACTCTGAAAAATCAGCATCATAAGACATCACCTTATATTTTGATTATTTTCAATAGCTTAAAATTGTTAACGGATAATGTTTGATAATTGATTTATCATATTTGATACGCGGGAAAATTTCCAACCGATTGATGTTAACATTTTGAAAATCTATCGAGCATTTTTAAGTTATAAGCGTTTAATTTGTAACGATATTTCGTGACGGTCGCTTATTTTTAGATTTTCAATTGACACCTTACCCTACGTCAAAAAATCAAACAATAATTCGTAATTTAACTCAAACTAACAGTGAAATCATAAAATCTCCGGGTGGTTTGGGGGAGGCGTTGGGGAATACAATCGTTCCTCCCCGGAATGGGGGGGGGGGGGGAACGCAAAAAAAAAAACCGCACAAAAAACTATTTTGGGGGGGTTTTTATAAAGCACTAACACCAACTTTTTTCTCATTATTATTGATTTTTGTGTTGCCCCCGGGGTGTGTGGGGGTCTTGGGGGGTGTGTGTTATTATTGGGTTTTTGCCAAAATATACAAAAATTGTGGGGTTTTTCACTAAAAATGTAAAATTTGTGTGGAATTTCATGGTAGTTTTAAAGATAGGCATAGTCGGGTAAAATGGTAGCTTTTACTACAAGAAATTTTTCTGTGTAGTATTTCCCCGATTTTTTTGTGTGCTTCGCCCCCGCACCGCTTAGATTTGTTTATTAGGCTGTGTGCCAATTCGCGAATTAATTTTAATTTTACTTAAACTTGACAGATGGAAAATTATCAATTAATCGATTAAAATCCCTTTGTTATCGATCGACAAACTGTCGATAAGGTGTCTGTCAAAATTGAGTTGCCGTCTGTCAGAAATAAATCAGCTCAAGTAGCAGACTTAGTCGATTATTTTCCATATGTCAAGTTTAAGCGAACATTAAAATTAATTCGCGAATTGGAACTCAGCCTTAGTGGTAGTATTGTGACACCCGGACATAAATTATTATTTTGGAAGGATCGCAGCAAGCCGTGCTTTGGAAATGACGTGTTTTGTTTTTGCTGCGTCGTTTTCCCGGAAAGAAAATTAAAAAATATTGCTTCATTCAACTAAAATAAATGGTGAAATTATAGTTTTTCCGAGTGCTTTGCGTAGGACGTTGAGAATGGAATCCCTCTCATAGTGTGTTAAGGTCGTGTTTCTTGAGATGGATTGTTTTTTCCCCATTTTTTGTGTTTTTAGTGACCCGCTCCTGCATCCGGACGAGCTTTCCAGCATCAGATAAGGAACATTGGTGAGGTCGTTTTGATTATCAAAAATATACCTTAACTATATACACGCCAGGATCAAGAACTTCCATTTTTGATTCTGGAAGTGTGAAAACTCTTCTCATATCCATTTGATGTATGAAGATTTTCATGCGGGGCTTTGATATCACTCCTGATTTCGAGCAAGCTTTTTCGAGACTGATGATGGTGGCAATATTCTCATTAACGATGCAGATGTAATATAAGCATCCAACTGGTCAAATCAGCGACGGAAATTGAAAGGAGCATTCCTCATACAATTTTCGAGCAGTATGCTAAAATTAAACGGGGAAGAGTACTCCAACAATAACAACGCCATCACATTCATCATCTCAACCTGACTACAGAAAACCTTCATTGGAACATACATCTTTTCGGATGGCTATCGTTTGGCGGAATATCCACAATCTCAATATTTTTGGCAATCAACATTATACTCTGGATAACCAAATCACTCATACCGCAGAAATCAACGTTGGTCATTTCCAAGGAGACTCCAGTCAAGAACGAGACGAATACAGGAGACGTTTCAACGACAAATAGATCACCCAACAATCCAAGAGTCGTATTAACGACGATCAGTCTTCCCATAATTCCATTCATACCACAGGAGTTAGACGTAAACCATGGACCAATACACTGAGGACAGCTTTTCTTCAAAAAGGGGAGTCGTTAGGAAACACTACTGGTGGATCGCCACGTTTCTATTAGGAAACGCTGTTGGCCGATCACGCCACGTTTCAAGGTAGGCAAAATGACATGCTGGATAAACAGTTTTAGGTAATAAATATGGCGAGGCTCGTCCTTTTTTCATCGTGTGGTTCGTAGAGTTAGGTAGGCAGCATCAGTCCGGTATTTAGTAGTTTAGTAGTTTAACAGAAGGAGTAATAAAGTGTTAATAGAAAGTTAAAGTTTTTAAAAAGTGAAGTTCGAGTCCGAAATTCCTTACTCTAAAGCTAATTCGAGTATCTTACAAAGCATATTGAAGAAAGATGAGCGAACAACAAGTGCCTAACGAGTTAGCGTCGCAAACTGTTCAATCTAGCAGGCGAAGGGGTATCGTCTGGCAGCCTTTTGAAACTGGTATTAAAACCAGAGCAAACAAAAAGATAAGAATGCTCTTGTACCAGCTTCAAGAAACGCAAGTTTCTCTGGATTCACGGAAGAGACATTGCTGAGAGCTGACGAAACGATGAAAGTAGCGTCGGCAATCTGGACTTACTACACGATCCTAAAACAAAAGGCAAATAATTCCGGAATGCTGAGAAACAAGGTGCGGTGCAACATACCAGATTTAACATCTGAGATAATTCAGATATTGCATACCACATAATTCTCGGAACCCAATATAACATGATACATGAAACATGCATGGATGAAAACATTCAAAATAAAACCCAATCATTATCATATACTCGAATTACTTGAATTAAATATATATCCAGCGTCAACGGATGTAGAGTCGCCTGCTTCACCGAGACCGACCATCAGCACCCAGACAGCAGAGTCAGCAACACCCAAGCTGGACACCGTCGGGAATGCGGAGACATCAAATATCACCACGCTGGACAACGTGACCGGAGTGACATCGTTGCTAGGTGCAAGACTAGCAGTTTTAGGGAAGAAGGCAGGGCAGTTAGGCCTTTGATATAATGAATAAAGTCAGTTCGAGTTAAACAGTCGTCGCGAGTAGTAGTCTAGTTTTTTTAAAAAGTTATCACAGCCGAATGTGATTGTAATTGGCGCAGTCGGCGCGGATTTTGTTAAAGTGTTAGAACCGCAATCGTGCATCCACGAACGAATATCGTGAGATTAGTGTTCCAACCGAATAACGTTTCCGCGAAGAACCATTCCATCTTTGTTCATCCGCGATCGAGCATCCGCGAGTGTAAATCGTAGTGATTAGTGGTGAACATAATTGGAAGCTCTAGATTAGACCCGAGCGAATATCGGAAATTAGTAGGTGAGTAATTTTAATCATAACTATCTTAGTCTTTCTCTTACTAACCAATATTATTTGATGACAAAACTAAAAAAGTGACAAGTGTTGATAAAAAGTGATAAAAACGAATTGCAAATTAAACGTTAATCAATCAAGTGTTAATCAATTAAGCGTTAAATTAATTAGTGATAATCAAAGAAGAATTTAAGAATAAAAAGTGAAAATGAGACCGGAAACCCGTAGCCAACGTCTCTCCGCTCTTCAAGAGGAACAAGACGATCTGGCAGAAGATAGATTAAATTTTTTAGAAGATCTCGAAGACAGTAACGGGCAAGGGAATAACATATCGACCCAGCAGACGCAGATAAATGCTCTGCAGAGAGAAGTTCAGGATATCGCAGATCAAATGCGAAGATCCACCAATAGGGGCACGCCCCAAAATCAAGTTACACCTGTAGAAAGTGTACTGAAAACACTCCAGACACCGTCGGTGCTGAGAGATTTACAATGCTTCGATGGGAACCCCATCAAATTACATCAATTTTTAAAAAGTGTGGATAGTATTTTGCCAGTACTTGAAACGGCAAGACCTTCTCCAATATATGACGTATGGATACAATCCATCCGCTCTAAAATTGTAGGCGAAGCGGATACCGTACTAGAACTTTACGGTACCGACCTCACCTGGGACGAAATAAAAATGAGTTTAATTACACATTATAATGACAAGCGTGATGAAATCTCACTAACAAGAGATTTATTCAAGCTAGCTCAAATAGGCTCTATCGAGGAATTTTACAGCAAAATTTCTCACATTGTATCGCTTTTAGTTAATCAGCTTAACTTAAACGAGACCAATACGCATGTAAGGGCATCAAAACAAAAATATTATCAAGAAATAGGGTTGAAGGTTTTCGTGGCTGGTTTAAAAGAGCCCATCGGACCCATCATAAGAGCCCAAGCTCCAAAAACCATGAAAGAAGCTCTTAGGCTTTGCATGGAAGAAAATAATTATAACTATGTAAAAAACCCTATCAAAACACCAACACCGCATTTAGGTGCCGTACCGAAACAAATATGGCACCACCAACCCAGGCAACCATACAGAGCACCACCCCCACAACAACCATTCAGAAATTATTCAAACCCTTCACCTTTTCCGCAAAGAAACCCCTTCATGACACAACAAAATACATCCCATTATCCCAATCATCCACAACCAAATAGACCACCATTCTTCCCAAATCAAAGACCAAATCCATCTCCCAATTCTTTCAGATCACAACCTTTTCCAACAACTCAGAGTGCATCCGCACCCAAAGCAAACATTTTTCCTAACCCCGTACGTCCACCTCATTCTTTCAGAACCCAGAGGGTTAACTATATGAACAGGCCCAACTTCCACGTCGAGGAAGAAGCCTATGGTTACAATTATCACTACTATCCAGAATACGATGATAATTATTATTATGACTATGCTACCCCTTATTCACATTACGAACAGCATCCTCATTCAGATTATCAACAGCAACCAACAGTGCACGATGCACAATCGTATGTCGCTATAGAAGAGCTGGAACAGCCAGCAGCAGAAAATGCAAGCTTAACATTAACCGGTGACACACTTTCAAAACAGATCGAACAACTAACTGTTGACGATCTAAATTTTCAAGCGGCCGGAGAATCACGGCAACTAACGTAAATAATTTTATACCGTACATTACGTTTCTTTCAACTAAAGGCGAATTGAAATTTTTAATCGATTCTGGTAGCAATCGAAATTATTTGTCAAAGAAACACGTGAATTTTGAAAATTGCAGATACACTAATCCCACAACAGTGAGAAATGTTAGTGGCTCGCATATAGTGGACAGGTTTGTGGAATTTAACCCTTTTCCGCAAATACCAAATACAGTAAAACAAACCTTTTTAATTTTTGATTTCCACCCTTTTTTTGATGGCCTCATAGGCTATGAAACATTGAAAAATATGAACATAGATATCATTACTTCTAGCAACGAGCTAAAATTTCCCACAGGCAAAGTCATGATGAAGCGTAAATACCCCGACGTAAAGTCACTATATTTAAATGCACATGAAACCAAGCCAGTGAGCTTGACTACCGAATTAAATGGAGACTTTTTCCTGGAAAATGATCTCACAATTTCATCAAACGTGTTTATACATTCTGGACTGTACACGGCAAAAAGCGGATACGTCCAAGTATTTATCTCGAATTATTCTTCAGAACCATGTAAAGTGGATTTAACTCCCGATATCTTAGAACCAAAGATCAATAATTTTGAAACTGGTACACCAGATAATTGTCTCGCTAACGAGCCAAACCTGAACAGATCACTTTACGAACAGCTTAGGATTGACCACCTTAACGCTGATGAGAGAGAAAAACTCTTGAAAGTAATTTCTCGGTACAGTGACACATTTTTCCTTAAGGGACAACAGCTTTCATTTACAAGTGCTGTTAAACACACTATAAAAACGAAAGATGATAATCCCATTCACACGAAATCTTACCGCTACCCTTTCTGTCACAGAGAAGAGGTTAAGCGACAGATTTATGATCTCTTAGAGCAAGGTATAATCAGGCAGTCAGACAGCCCTTGGACTTCTCCTGTATGGATCGTCCCAAAAAAATTGGACGCAACTGGCAAGAGAAAGTGGCGGTTGGTCATTGACTACCGAAAATTGAATGAGAAAACGATAGACGATCGTTATCCCATTCCGAATATCACAGATATCCTCGACAAGCTAGGACGTTGTATGTATTTTACAACCCTAGATCTTGCATCAGGATTTCATCAAGTCGAAGTTGATGAGAAAGATATTGCAAAGACAGCTTTCAGTGTCGAGAATGGACACTACGAATTTTTAAGAATGCCATTCGGGCTCAAAAACGCGCCGTCCACGTTCCAGCGCGTTATGGATAATGTGCTGCGAGAACACATCGGTACCATTTGTCTTGTGTACATGGACGATATAATCGTGTTCTCCACCAGTCTAACAGAACATATTGATAATTTGGCAAAAATATTTTCCACCTTGGAAAAACACAATCTAAAAGTGCAGTTGGATAAGAGTGAGTTCCTACAAAAGGAAGTTACCTTCTTAGGCCATATCGTTACGCCGGATGGTGTTAAACCAAACCCGGATAAAATTCAAATTATCAGAGAATGGCCGTTGCCATCTAATGAAAAGGAACTGCGTGGCTTCCTAGGAATTCTGGGATACTATCGCAAGTTTATAAGAGATTTTGCAAAAATTGCAAAGCCTCTAACCAACGCATTAAGAAAAGGCGAAGGAATTTCTCATTCTAAGGCCTTCATCGATGCCTTCGAAAAGTGTAAAAGCATTCTATCAGGAAGCAATATACTGCAATACCCTGACTTTTCGAAGCAATTCATATTAACTACAGACGCCTCTAATTTCGCAGTTGGCGCCGTATTGTCCCAAGGAATCATCGGAAACGATAAGCCGATAGCTTTCGCTTCCAGAACCCTAAATAAATCTGAGGAAAAATACTCAGCTATAGAGAAAGAGCTATTAGCTGTTGTATGGGCGTGTAAATACTTCCGCCCCTATCTTTATGGAAGAAAATTTGTCCTATACACGGACCATAAACCCCTCACATATGGACTTAATTTGAAAGACTCGAATAACAGATTGGTTCACTGGCGTCTTTCACTGGGAGAGTTCGATTATGAGATCCGCTATCGTCCTGGTAAACAGAACGTAGTGGCAGATAGCCTATCTAGAATACGTAACGAACTCAATGTTAATGAAACCACATCATCTAATGACAGCACATCTGCTCAAGATGCTGACTCAGATGATGAGGTTACATCGTCTGACGAGCAAACCGTTCATTCTGCAGATACAGACGATTCTGAATTTATAAAATGTACAGAACTGCCAGTCAATGCATTTTGTAATCAAATTGTCCTGAAAGTTGGCCCAGACTCTCAAGACAATTACGAAGAAATTTTCCCTAGAGTGTACCGAAGAACGATAACTCGACTCGTTTTCGGTGTACCTATCATCTTTAACATTTTTAAAGATTACATGGATCCTAAAAGGACTAATTGTATTTATTGTTCTGAAAGTTTGATGAATTTGATTCAAACAACCTATAAGAACCATTTCAGCAGAGGTAATTCATTTAAAATATTCCTCTCACAGAAACTCCTTATAGATCTCAGAACCCCAGAGGAACAAAACCTCATAATAGAACAAACGCATGATCGTTCCCATAGAGGCATCTGGGAAAATCATCAACAAATCTCAAGTAGATTCTATTTTCCAAAGTTGAAAATGAAAATCCGAGACTTCATTAAGCTCTGTGAAACATGTCACAAAAACAAATACGATCGACACCCGTACAAAGTCACATTAGGTTCTACTCCAAACCCGGAAAGACCTCTCGACATAGTGCACGTTGACATATTTATAGCAGAAAAAACATACTTTCTTTCTTTTATTGATAAATTTTCGCGATACAGTACATTAATTCATATTAAAACTAGAAACATTCTTGATTTAAGAAAAGGACTGACAAAGTATTTTAAAATCTTTGGAACTCCTCGTCTTATAGTTTGTTGTAGTTTGTTAGTTTAAGATCAATTGAGGTACGTGGACTCCTCCATGATCTTAATATACAAATATTCTTCATACCACCAAACCATAGCGAAAGCAATGGGTTAGTGGAAAGGTTTCACTCCACTATTGGAGAAATATTCAGATGCATCAAACCAACTTACCAGAATTTGAGCATCAAAGAAATTTTCAACGTTGCTTGTACACAGTACAACAACTCGATACATTCAGCAATTAAGTTGAAGCCTAGAGAAGCTTTTTATGGTTTGAAAGACAACCAAGAAAGACCTCTAAATATGGAACAAATTATAGAAACTAGGGATAAAGTTTATGACGAAATCATATTAGCACACGACAAGTCGAAGACACGGAACCTAGAGTATCATAATAAAAACAAAGAACCTGCACCAGTTTTTACCCCAGACCAGGTTGCTTTCAACAGAGTTCAAGGCATTAAAAGGAAAACGAAACCAAAATATTCACCAATCACCGTTGCAGAAAATAAAGGCAGAATTCTAATTGATGACAACGGGAGGGAGATACATAAAGACAATTTAAAACGGATCTAATATTTTTCTACTTTCAGAATGAACAATAAACTTAGAGATGAAATCTTATTTAGTTTGTGCTGCATGCAACTTCATAGGATCAAAGTAGTCTCGATGGAGAATGTACAATCAAGAGAAGCAGCCGCAGCAAGATTCATCCTAAGTGAGAATCTTTTCGAGCTCGCTGCAGCAGCCGCAGTCCGAAGCCACATAAGAAAGGATTCAACGGATGCTTTAGTGGAACTTATGAATGAAGTTCGTGATCATTTAAACAAATGAACACGAAACACCACCAATAATTATTTTTTATACATCCCACACCCCATAACATCCCACTTATACTAACTAACAAAACCAGAATAATAATAATAAAAAAAAAAAAAAATGTCATTTCAGAAAAAAAAAAACAACAGACCGAATTGCAAGGAACCAAAACACGATGACCCCAAATAACTGGATCCCATTCATCCTCACCGCACTAATTATACCCTCACCTACATTATCCTCAATCCAAATCCACGATATCACCAACAACGCAGGAGCGTTGATTCTTCAAAGGGGGGAGGGAAGAGTAATTGCCGGATATGATAGGCTACTGCATGTCATAGACTTTTCACAATTCGAGATATCAATCTTGATAATCGAAAATGCTGTAAACAAATTAAAAAATTCATCAAGTGATTTTTCCAACATTATAAAATTTAAACTTAATGAAATTAAATTTATATTCAACACACTTAACGCAAAACCAAATAGAAGCAAAAGATCCATAAATATTTTAGGTACAGCAATTAAATACGTTACAGGCAATTTAGATGCCGATGATTTGCAAACAATTAACTACAATCTAGACAAAATTAGAAAATCAGGAAACGTACTTATTGACGAAAATAACAAACAAATCAAAGTAAATTCAAAATTTGAAAATAGGCTTAACTTGATCAATGAAAACATTAGAAAGCAGGAAAACATTCTCAATAGCATTCTGAAAAACGATAATTATATCCTAACGGAAAATCACAAGATATCCATTATATTTCAACTAGATACATTCCTGGAGAACTTTAAGAACATAGAATACGCAATATTGTTAGCTAAAGTAAATATCATCAATAAATTTGTAATGACACCCAAAGAAATAGAAACTATAGTTCAGGAGCTAAAAAGTCAGGGATTAGATATCAACGGCCTAGACGATGCCAGCAGTTACATGTCAACAACCGTACTCCACCGAGGGACATCAACCATCATCTGTGTGAACATCCCAAGGCTCACCCCAACAGTCTACAAAAAAGTAATCATCGAGCCTTTGCCGCTGTCCAACCAAACGGTGAAACTAACACACAAAGAAGTTTTGTTCAATGCAGAGCAAGTCCTAGCCATCACATCAAAATGCCAGGGGGATGACCAAACTACAATCTGCGAAAGAAGACAACTAATGGTAATCAACGAGAATCCATGCGAGACCTCAATTCTACGAGGACAAAAAGGACAATGTTCGTTTTTGGAAAAACCGCCAACATTGGAAATCAGAATGATTGCACCAGGAACACTATTGGTGATAGCCGTTCAACAAGACGTACCCATCAATAGCACCTGCGGCATCAAAACAACAAAACTAACCGGAATTCATCTGGTAACATTCCAAAATTGTTCACTTTACATAAAAAACGAGCTATTTGAAAATTACGAATTTCGGTTCAAACAGGCATCAATTCTGCCATTACAACTCACAAGAATAAAGACGTTGCACATAGAAAAGCACGTTAACCTTTCAGCACTGCACGAACTTCATTTGGAAAACAGACGTCAATTGGAAACAGTCAACTTCAACCACAAAATTGGACTCGCATCGATCAGCACAATTATCATCCTTACAATCGCATTAGTAGTCTTTGGATTCATCAAATATTGGCGTACCAGAAGTATAGTGGATTGTTCGGGACGAACAATACTTGAGGAAGGGCAGTTAAGCATAGCTGCCCCAGCGGCAACGGATGGAGAGTCGCCGTCACCGAGACGACCATCAGCACCCAGACAGCAGAGCAGCAACACCCACCGAGAGCGCGGAGGAGAGAAAAGTGAGATTGCTCGGTGCGAGACGAGGTTCGGGGGAAGGAGGAGGCGGCTGGTTTTTCTTTATATATATATATATATAGTGGATTGTTCGGGACGAACAATACTTGAGGAGGGGCAGTAAGGAGGCCTCCAGCGTCAACGGATGTAGAGTCGCCGCTCACCGAGACCGACCATCAGCACCCAGACGAGAGCAGAAACCCAAGCGGGCCCGGGAAGGGGGACACAGGTGCGTGGGGAACAGGGATGGGAAGAGGGCGTATATATATATATATATATATATATATATATATATATATATATATATATATATATATATATATATATATATATATATATATATATATATATATATATATATATATATATATATATATATATATATATATATATATATATATATATATATATATATATATATATATATATATATATATATATATATATATATATATATATATATATATATATATATATATATATATATATATATATATATATATATATATATATAAGTAAAAGAAAAAAAGCAGAGGACAAACACTTTGCCGAGCTACGAAGCATATCGAGTCTATGGCCAACATCTAGCTACATAGACGCAGAGAACATGAGAAAGAACAATTGATAAGCAACCAAGTGCATCCGGTGTTCCCAACAGTATGCAATGATTGGGAGAACCATTGATAAACATGTAATGCATCCAGCATCCAAACAGTACGTAACGCAAGAGAGAACATTTGATAAACCATGGATCGCATCCGGCTTCTCCACGAACAGTCAGCAGAAGAAGATAAACAACGACGACGACCAACGACGACATCGAGGAAGTAGTTAGGGCAATGTTTCTGTAGGCTGATAACATAAATTCAAAGAACAAAGAGAAATGTATGATATAAAAAGAGAAGAGTAAATAAAAATCATTCATTCATTTGTTTGTCGTGCTAAGAGTTAGTTTCTTTTTAAAAACTTATATCCTAATGTCTAAACTTTAATTATATATATATATATATATATATATATATATATATATATATATATATATATATATATATATATATATATATATATATATATATATATATATATATATATATATATATATATATATATATATATATATATATATATATATATATATATATATATATATATATATATATATATATATATATATTTTGGCAGGTAGAGGTGTTTGAAGGCAAGAAATGTTTCTAAGGTAACTTAAGACCCCTCCGCCCTCTGTAAGAGGGGGGCTCTTATACTAATGAAATACAAATTTGTGCATTATTGGAGAACTAAACAAGCATATGGAACCAAATTTGACATGTGGAGGTTTTTGGAGGAGAGAAATGTTTCTATGGAAGTTTGAGACTCCTTCGCCATCTGGAAGGGGGAGGGAGGGGAGTTTCCAAACAAATCCAACACAAATTTCTGCATAACTCGAGAACTAATCAGGTTAATGGAACCACATTTGGCAGGTGTAGGTTTTTGAAGGCAAGAAATGTTTCTAAGTTGACTCGAGTCCCTCCCTTCTCTGAAAGGAGGGCTCATATACAAATGAAACACAGATTTCTGAATAACTCGAGAACTTATCAAGTTAATGGAACCCAATTTGCCATGTGGAGGTTTTCGAAGGCAAAAAATGATTCTATTGTGGTATGAGACTCCTCCGCTCACTGAAAGAGGGGTCTCTCATACAAATGAAACACGAATTTCTGCATAACTCGATAAAAATTAAATCAAATGGAACCAAATTTGGCATGTGGAGGTTTTTGAGAGAAATAAATGTTTCTAATGTGGTTTGAGACCCCTCCGCCTTCTGGAAGCGGAGACTCCCATAAAAATGAAACATAATTTTTAGCATAGCTCGAGAGCCAATGAAGCAAATGAAACCAAATTTTGCATTTGGCATGTTGAGGTTTTTGGAGCCAAGAAATGTTTCTATGGCAGTTCAATACCCCTCCCCATTTTGAAGGGGGAGGGGCTCTCATACAGATAAAAAGAAAATTTTTGCATAGCTCGAGAACTAATCAAGTAAATGAAACCACTTTTAGCATATGGGGGTTTTTGGAGGCTAGATTTCTATATACATAAAAATGAATTTCTGTCTGTCTGTCTGTCAGACCCTTATAGACTCGGAAAGTTCTGAACCGACCAACGTGAAAATTCATATGAAGGGATTTTTGGGGCTGGGGAAGGTTCTTATGATTGTTTGAGACCCCTTCTTTCTCAGGAAGGGGCGCTCTCATACAAATGAGACACAAATTTCATCATAACCCGAGAACTAATCAAGCAAATTGAATCAAATTTTGCATGTGGGGGGTTTTGAAGGCAAGAATGTTTCTATGATAGTTCAAGACCCCTCCCCTTTCTAAAGAAGGGGGGGAGGGGTTTCAAACAAATGAAACTCAAATTTTTATTATAATCGATGAGCCCAATGTGATGGTTCGAGAACTAATCAAGCAAATAGAACCAAATTTGGCATGTGGGGGGTTTTGAAGGCAATGATTGTATGGTGGTTTGAGAAACTACCCCCTTCTGGAAGGGAGGGCTTCCATACAAATGAAACACAAATTTCTACCAGAAATGAGAATTATCCAGGTTACTTAAACACAAAACGTGTATTTCTCGGGTAAGAAGCATGTATTGATAGAAGTTTGAACCCCTGCTTATTCAATAAAAAAAAAACCATAAACGTGCAAGTTATATTAAATTTTCCTTCATTTAGTTGCAAGCGTAGCAGCGCACGCACCGGGTTCAGCTTGTGTATACATATATATATATATATATATATATATATATATATATATATATATTATATATATATATATATATATATATATATATATATATATAATATATATATATATATATATATATATATATATATATATATATATATATATATATATATATATATATATATATATATATATATATATATATATATATATATATATATATATATATATATATATATATATATATATATATATATATATATATATATATATATATATATATATATATATTAATATATATGTATACACAAGCTTCAATATATATATATATTGAAATCTTCGGTTGGTAGAGTTCGTAGTATTTAGTTTCATTTATAGGTTCATTATCATATTTTCACACAATAGAATTTGTTGCTAGTGTCGGACTACAACGTGCGCTCATTCGTGAATTTAATTGTATAGCGAAGTGTGGTTAGGTATAGCCAGGTATACTTGATTGGTTATAATGAATTATAATAATTATTTTCGCCCCTGTTGGCAACGACGGTAACCCCGTAGTGCGTGTTCGGTAGGCCTTTTCACGGGTTAGGTAAAACCAAATGTATGTATACGCATTAACACTTTTTTTTCCTGAAATTAATAATAAAATTACTAAACTTTTAAGCTTTGAGCTGCTATCACGAACGCTGCTGAAGGATTTTTTACAACAAACAGCAAGGAACTCACTCTTCTGATAACAACTCCCATGTTAGATAAAAGGGTATTCAACAAACTTCACGTCTTTCCTGTCAATACCAACCATAAGCAACTCCATTTGACAAGCAGAAATTATTTGACTCACGAAAACGAAAACTACATTGTCGAATCATTAGAATCACCTATATACGAAATTCACGGAATAGGATTGGATAATTCTGTGGATGCATACCTAAACTTCTTTCCGGACAGCAAGCTATCTGTAACTTTACCATAAATCCTTCAGAGGACCCATTGGACTAGTTAGCAGCCCAGACGATACAACGCGATCAATAATTGTTATCTCTAAAGTATGTTTATGAATTCCTTTAAACGTAAATACAGAGCTAGTTGGTAAGACAATCAGATTCAATAAAGGCAGTTCGAGTAACACATCAGAGCGCGTAAGTCGTTCCTGATCCACATTTTTTAAAAAAGCATTTGCAAATGCAAATATCTTAACTGGCGCCCGAATAGGGACCAGCGCGAGTGCGATAAATTGTGTCGCGGCGAAACAGTATAGTGAACATTTATCCGAAACACAACTTTACCGCAACAGCAGCCGTGGAGCAGAGCACCTTAGTCACCGTCAGCAGCTAATCACTCGAAGACGGACAAACGGGATTCAGCCACTTCACTGGGACAGTTGGAGATCGTGCCTGGTTTAGCACTGTGGAGTCCTGCCGATACAGGAATATGACCCAACCCTGAAGACAAGGACACTCACCGATAAAAGACGAGTACTTGCACTTTCGGCGAAACAGTGCGAAAGTTATGGTTAAAATTATTTTGTAACTAGTTACGAATTTAATTTTTAGATTAGAAAGAAAAAGTGAAAAGTGCATAAGTGAATCAAAAAGCAGAGAGTGTCAAACTAAAACAGTCAGCAAAAGTAGGGAGTGATTTTTTTTTTTTTTTGACAAAATAGATCAGCTAATAAATTACGCATTGGCAATATGGCTCAACAAGAACAGTTTCATCTGTGGCTGAAATCTTTCGATGTGTTAAACCTCAATATGAAGATCTGAATCAGGAAGAATTTTTTCAATTGCTTGTACTTTGTACAATAACACCATTCATTCGGCTACAGGATTCAAACCCCGAGAAATATTGTTTGGTTTGAAAGATGGCAACGAACGGCCTCTTGACATTGATTTAATGGTACAGGAAAGAAACAAGTTCTATGACGAGGTCATTTTGGCAAATAAGAGAACACAAAATAAAGATTTGACCTACCACAATAAGGATAGAGAAGGCCAACCTGTCATAGAACAAGGTAAAACTATTTTAAAAAAGATATCAACCGACTAGAGCTATTGATGACAAAGGAAGAGTAGTTCTCGATAGGTCTGGACGAGAGATTCATAAGGAAAATGTTAAAAGAATATGAAATAACTTCTGTTTTATTTTTACAGGATGGACCTTTCTTTTATCGTCACTTTGCTGTTTATTCCCTTTTCCTATCCCAAGTTTATCCAACTTCATGATATAACAAATAATCCAGGAGCACTGACTCTCAGTGCGGGAGAAGGTAGAATTCAAGAAGGCTACAATAGATTACTTCATACAATCGATTTAAAAGAACTAGGAATTACAGTTGGAATATTAGAAAACATCATTTACAAGGTTAATAGCTCAACAGATGATTTTTCCAAACTTATTGATATTAAATTCAAGGAAATAAATGACACTTTCAAAGCCGTTCTCTCAAAGACATCAAGAAATAAACGATCCATTGAAATATTAGGCAGTGCTATAAAATTTGTAACTGGAAATTTCGATACATTGATTCAAACATAAAGGCAATTAAAGGAATTGATAATAAACTAATTGATCAAAACAATAAATAGATTTTTATTAATCAAGAGTTCCAAAATCGATGAAATTCATTAACCGATGTGATAAAAGGTCAGGAAAATATAATTCTTAAATTCGATACACAGAACAGACACATAGTTACAGCCAATGCCAGAATATCATTACTTTTCCAATTAGACATAGTAAACACTTGCAATCTTACCAGAGTTAGAACAAATAGCCACAGTCTACATTTACAAACGAAATCAACTGCTGAATATTACCAACGTTGTGTGTATTGCGCCCTTAGTTCGAGGACGAAGTGGGAAATGCCCCTTCAAAGAAATACCACCCACTACAGAATGTAAGCTTTTGACATACGGAACGTTAATCGTCAAAGCAACGTTAGAAAACGTAATACTAAGTAGTACATGTGGCATAAATCAGAATGTTATCTAATAATTTCTCACAATTATTCGGTGATAATTCAGGATAGGCTGTTCGATAGTCTGAAATTAAAATTTAACCATCCAATAATGTTACCTCTCGGAGCATATCAAATAGAAGAAACACGTATAGAAAAATACTATAACATTTCACACCAAATGCACATAGAAAAACGCCAACATTTGAATTCCCTCAAGCTTCATCATTTTTGCTCAATCGGAACGATCTTCATAGTAGTTGCAATAATCATAGTAATTTTGGCATACAGATAGCGTAGCGTGATTACAACATACTTCACCAGATGCACGGGACGTGCCTCTCTTGTGGGGGGAGTAGTGAACAACGCACCAACAACTTCTTCAACTACTAAAACGACAACATTCCCAGGATCGAACTCCAGAATCGAAGATGCATCATTGAAAGGATCAGTCAGCATTTTCCCAGGCGTCTCGTCAAAAGCACCCGTCAATTTATTCCCAGGAACGAGTGACAAACCAACAGATCATCATTTTCCCATCATCGGATTACACACCATGAGAGAAGGTAGTGCGTAGTAGTGTTAGTATAGAAGAAAACTTATAAAAGGGCTATTTATTGATTCAATAAATTAATAACGTGTCTAACAACAGTAGTGTCGCGTTGATTTTAGTTTATTTTTAAAAATCCGAATTAGACCCCTCATGGTTTAACTCTCATACTTTCGGGAGCCCGGCTATACAGCAGTTATTCGAGGGGAAGTTCCCATGTACTTAGCCCATGTAGCTAAGTGTCAAGCCATGTCTGTAATGGCTAAGCAAAACACCGGAGATCTCTGTTACAACGAACTAATGGTTGAGTATACAAACCAGGCCGTCTTTGTGACTAATAAATCAACAATAATCATTTCCAATGGCCAACTTGATACTTGCTCGCCAGAAGATGGTCCAATGTATGTGATGAACAACCGTTGGATAGCTCAAACAAATATTGGACGTCTCCCATCAAAAGGGCCGTCAATCATCGAACAGAACCCATTGGAATATGAGTTCGAACCTCTAGATAGTCTTGCAAATGGACGGCTCTATGCTATGGATCCAATATTAGAATAACAAAAGATCCTTACATCTCCTATGGAGGAGAGTATCACAAAATCATGAATAGTACGTGCAGTGAATGATGCGTACGCTCTACCTGATGGGGTCAATTTTGCAAATGGTGTTTCTCCCGCGAGTATGAGCTCATCGTCAAGCAAAATACTTGGTACAATAGACAGTGTTACAAGTCCATGTTACTTCCTAACATGGCCTTCCACTGTTCTGACGATTTTCTATTTTGGGTGCAAGCTTATGACTTTTATATCCTGTTCGGGAGTAACATCACCGTCGGTGAAAGAGAACACCTTACCAAAAAATCTCTCAGAAGTCATGGAAAACTCCAGTGGCTTCACAATGGTGGCTGCCCCTCAAGCCACCGGCCAGGGTACAATCGTCGGTACCTTGGATCATTCAGCCGATTCTGGGTTTCGTGGGGGATGCTCAGAATGCATCACAGACGGAGTTATGTGGGACGGGGTCCCTAGACAGAGACCGGCTACGTCGACAGTGGAGGCATGTACTGGAAGAGTCACAAGATCCGCATCGCGCGGTATACAGATCGACAACAACGAGATACCAGGCTCGGGGAGGAACAATCCGCCGGCGCATGGGCACAGTGGCCATGAAAGTGGCAGCGGCGGCGGTGGAGGTCAGCCTCCTGGCGATGAGGGTGGTCCGGGAGCTAACGATGGGTCCGGAGATCATGGAGGAAGTAGTGGAAGAGGTGGAAATGGAGGAGATCCTCACCCCGGGAATTCTGTCGGTAGGGGAAGCACGTCAGGAGAGCCGACTGGGGCAGGTGTTGGGGCGGCGTCACTCCTGGCCAAAATGTTCCTGGAGCCGTTACGTGATCCAACGCCCATGAGCGCCCACTTTTTGCCGTGTGACAGCGAGGAGCTATTTAGTGAGCGAGTTAACACCGTCACCAACCGGACTTGGTGAATTCCAGCAACGAGCCACCATAGTCAGCAATTTGGATGCCACAGCAACAGCGGCGTCACCGAGCATCATCAGCAGTTCCATCGATTGGCGACGAAGACGAACGATCACGCCACCGGACACCTGGAGCAGGGCGCTGAGTAAGCATTGCGGTTGGCAAGTGTTAATATTAAATCAAGGTAGAATAATAAAGTTTAGTCTTAATTTGGCAGCAATGGTGTAAAGAACCTTTTTTAAAAAGAACTCCCGCAGGCAAAAGTTTTAACTGGCGCCCGAATAGGGACCCGACTATCTAGTGGGAAGTGTATAACGTCAAGTGGTGAAAAATAGTTTGAATAATTAGTGTAAGTGTGAGAAATCCTAAAAGGGAAATATATGGTGGGGGGGGACGGGGGAGGAGAAAGAAAGGGGGGGGGGGGGGGGGGGGGGGGGGGGGGGAAAAAAAAGGGGGGGGGGGGAAAGAAAAAAGAGGGGGGGGGGGTGTTAGAAAAAATTTTTGTGGGTGAGTTGTTTTTAAAGGGGGGGGTAAAAGAAAAATAAAAAAAAAAAATAAATAAGGGGGGAAAAAGAAAGGAGGGGAGAAAATGTATTTGGGGGGGGGGGGTGGGGTGGGGTTGAGTTAGTAACAACGCGACCCGCCTAATTGATTAGCTGATTCCCACCATCATACCAGATCACAAACAATCAACGCTTTCACCGATTAGCCAAGTCAGCTAATTGTGTGCCAAGCCAGACGATTGAATCACTTTCGCCAGAATCACAGCCATCACCGATAGCATGATGTCACCAGACCACCCAGCAAGACGAATCGCCAGAACCCATTAGCAGCATCAGCAGAACCAGATAAACACCCGCATATTCCCACAATCCAGAACTAACCAAGAACTAACTTCTTAGCATAAGTGAACTTTATAACTTAGTCTTAATCGATCAGTGAATAAAAGCGGAGCATAGCTCCGAAAATATATTTTTTGGTTTTCCTGCAAAGGAAATCCTTAACTGGCGCCCGAATAGGGACCAGTGGTGTGAAATTAAATCGTAGATAAAGTGTAGTGAAACCACCGATAGAATCGCCACGTAAGAGTGAAGTGATCAATTCGAAAAAAAGGCAACATCAGCACCAGATAGTGAAACCGTTAGAAGTTTATCACATCTGATCTACGAGGAAATCTATCCTTATCGCAATCGCAGCCGCACGTTTCGGTCCCAGAGTACCCAGAGTAGCTGACCACTCACATCTGGAAAAAAGGACATCACCGTTCGTGCCGAGAAGGAAGAAAGTCACACCCTGGTTCCACCTCGACCTGGTTTCAATTGCGACCCGGCAATTGGTCGAGTAACAAGGAGGTAATTGGATCCGATAATTACCCGAACACGCGCTCCGAGTGTTCCTGATTTCATCTGTAAGAGGATTTGGAACAGGACACAACGTATCCCGCAGTCTTGAGGAGTTCCCCCATGATGTTCGGAAAGTATTTGTAAGTAAAAGCTAATAAAAATTTTATTACAGACAAGAAAAAAAGTGAAAGTGAAAGTGAAAAATAAGTAAAAAGAAAAAATTATACAATTAAATTTTTTAACCTGGATCATTTGATAGAATTATTCAAACAATTAAATTTATCTACCGTAAACATGGCACATAACGCAACGGTAGAAGCTATTTTGAACCGTATTGCCGCACTCGAGGAAGCTGCCGCTCCTCCAGCAGCTCTGAATTACAGTGATCCGCCGCTTTATTTTACGAAAGCAGATGGATCGGCAGTTAATCCCGAATCTTTCGAAAAGATCCCTGATCTTGTGAAAGATTTGCCTCTATTTACTGGGGAGCCAAGTGAATTGAACAGTTGGCTCAACGACGTTGATAGCTTGGTAAAGCTTTACCAAACCAATACAGGACATAGTGTGGAACAACAAAATAAATTCCACATGGTATGTAAAACCATTCGGAGAAAAATTCGCGGAGAGGCAAATGACGCATTAGTCGCTTCTAATGTCGGAATAAATTGGAATGTAATTAAAAAAACGTTGATTACCTATTATGGTGAAAAACGTGATCTAGAGACTCTCGACTACCAATTAATGAGCATCCAACAAAAAGGAAACTCATTAGAAGTTTATTATGATGAAGTTAATAGACTTCTTTCATTGATAGCAAATCAAATTAAAACAGACGATAGATTCACGCACCCAGAAGCCTCAAAGGCCCTTATTGAAACCTACAATAAGAAGGCAATTGATGCGTTTGTTAGGGGTCTGGATGGTGACATCTATAGATTCATTAGGAACTACGAGCCTACGTCACTCGCAGGAGCATATAAGTACTGCATAGAATATCAAAATGTGGAATGCAGGAAAATGCTTACTAAACCAAAGTATCATGAAGTCATAACAGCACCGAGAAACTTAATCCCACTCAATCCACCTAAATTACCACCTAGGCCATCCCAACATTTACCACCGAGACGCATAATTCCACATCCTATTCCACACAGACCACTTCCAGTATTCCCAAATAACCATTTTAGACCTCCTGTGCAATTTAATAACTTTAGGCAAGGACAAATCCCAAGACAACCCTTCCAACCACCACCTCGTGTACCACAACGTAACCCATTTAGACCTCCACCAGAGCCTATGGATGTTGACCCATCCATCAGGACTAACCAAGTAAACTACGGCAATAGACCACAAAATCAGTTGAAGAGACCTAGACTTTTCAATATGGGTACAGGGAATTATGAAGGCCCACAAGAAGATATTGACTGTAACGAGCAAGCAAATTATTACCCAACGGATGACGAAGAGTATTATCCCGAGGAAACTACCACATACGAAAGATATATGAGACAAATAGAAGCACAAGAGCGTGAGATGCCAGAAGAAGGCATTGAAAATGCTGAACTAAATTTTTTAGGATGAAATCTGCACTGCCATATTTTCTATACTATGGTAATGCAAAAGAACCAATAAAAATTCTAATTGACACGGGTTCGAATAAAAATTTTATTCACCCAAAACATGCAAGAATTTCACATGAAGTAAATAAACCTTTCCATGTGTCTTCAGTCGGTGGAGACATAAAGATTGACAAGTATTCCAAAGGAAAATTATTTTCACCATATTCTGACACTTTGATCAAATTTTACCATTTACCAGAACTTAAATCCTTTGATGCTATTATAGGACACGATACGCTTAAGGAGCTTAAGGCCGTAATAGATACATCAAAAGAACAATTAATTTTGGAAAATAAATTCATAATCCCACTGCTGCAATATAAATTGCAAGAAGTAAATCAAATCAAAATTCGCAATGAACACTTGAATAAGTATCAGAGAGAGGAACTAAATAATGTCCTCAAGGAATTTCAAGATTTATTCCAACCACCTGATCAGAAATTACCATTCACCACAAGAGTTAAAGCAGAAATAAGAACGACTGATGAAAATGCAGTCTACAGTAAATCATATCCCTACCCACAAGCATTAAAACCAGAAGTTGAAAAACAGCTAGAAAAGTTACTACACGACAATATCATTAGACCCTCGCGATCACCCTACAACTCTCCAGTTTGGATCGTCCCAAAAAAATTAGACGCATCTAACGAAAAAAAATATAGAATGGTAATCGATTACAGGAAATTGAATGCAAAAACAATTAGTGACAGGTATCCTATTCCAGATACCTCCACAGTTTTGGCAAATCTAGGAAGAAACAAATACTTCACAACACTGGATTTAGCTTCAGGCTTCCACCAAATCCCAATGTGTGAAAAGGACGTAGAAAAAACTGCCTTTTCAATAAATAATGGTAAATATGAATTTGTTCGTTTACCATTTGGTTTGAAAAATGCCCCAGCAATATTCCAAAGAGTGATGGACGATATTCTCAGGGAACATCTGGGAAAAATTTGTTATGTCTATATAGATGATATTATCATCTTCGGAAAAACATTCTCGGAACATATGAAAAATCTTAAAACTATTCTTAAGACATTAAGGGAAGCTAATTTTAAAATTCAACCTGACAAGTCCGAATTTTTAAAGACAGAAGTAGAATTTCTTGGCTTCATCGTCTCCGAAGAAGGACTTAAACCAAATATGAAAAAAGTCGAATGCATACGCAAATACCCACAACCAAAAAATTTGAAAGATCTTAGAGCCTTTTTAGGACTCTCAGGATATTATCGTCGTTTCGTAAAGGATTATGCAAAAGTTGCAAAACCCCTTACAAAACTTTTAAGAGGGGAGGATGGACACCGCCAAATATCAAAAAACCATTCCAAGAATACTGCAATACAATTAGATGAACCAGCAATTGCTTCATTTAAACTGTTGAAAGAAATTTTATCTTCTAATGATATTTTAGCTTTTCCAGATTTTGAAAAACATTTTATTCTTACAACTGATGCTTCGGATAAAGCTCTGGGAGCTGTCTTGTCACAACAATTTCACGATGGCGAACGGCCAATTACATTTATTTCCAGAACTCTTTCTAGGACCGAAGAGAACTATGCAACAAATGAGAAAGAAATGCTCGCAGTTGTGTGGGCACTACACAGTTTGAGAAACTTCATATATGGTGCAAAACTAAAAGTTTTTACAGATCACCTTCCATTAACTTTCACACTCTCTCCTAAAAATAACAACGCGAAGTTAAAACGATGGAAATCTTTCCTAGAGGAACATGACTATGAGATGTTCTACAAGCCTGGGAAATCCAACGTAGTAGCTGACGCGCTATCACGAATCCAAATTAATTCCTTAACCCCTACCCAACACTCAGCAGAAGATGATGACAGTTCGTACATACCTTCTACGGAAGCTCCTATAAATGTTTTTCGTAATCAATTGATTTTTCAGATCGGACCTAACTCGTCTTACGAATACAAAGTCCCATTTAAAAGATACAATCGGCATGTATTTACAGAACCAGAATTCACGGTTGAATTCTTGACAAATAAATTACAGAAATATTTAAATCCTGGAGTACTTAATGGTATTTTAACTGATGAGCCTACTATGGGCTTGATACAAGAAATCTACAAAACTAATTACAACCCAAAAATTATAAAAGCAAGATTTTCACAATTAAAAGTTGAAGACATTGAAGAAGAGGAACGCCAACTCGAAGAAATTAAGGAAATTCATAATTTTGCACACCGCAATGCAAAGGAAAACTCATTGCAATTTATAAAAAAATACTTCTTTCCCGGAATGAATAGACTAATTCAAAAATTCATCAAAACTTGCGAAATTTGTAAAATGGAAAAATACGAAAGGCATCCTCAAAAATATATTCATGTAAAAACTCCTAATCCCAAATATCCCGGTGAAATAATACATATTGACATTTTCCTATATAATGCGAATAGCCTTTTCATTTCATCCCTCGACAAATTTTCTAAGTATCTGAAAATACTACCTATAAAATCAAAAGCCATTTCTGACGTGAAAAACGTTCTCCTACAACTTTTATACGACTGGGATTTGCCTGCCCAGATTGTAATTGATAACGAAAGCTCCTTTGTCTCCAATGTAATCGAACAGCAAATTTTGAACCTAGGCATTCAAATCTACAAAACCCCCGTTAACCATTCAGAAACTAATGGCCAAGTCGAACGATGCCACTCCACTATTCGAGAAATAGCCAGATGTATTAAAGCTTTAAACCCTGACATTACAACAAATAATTTAATTCAAGAAGCAACACACAAATACAACAATTCAATTCATTCCTTTATTAAAAATACACCAAAGAATATATACATAGGAGAAAATAGAGACAACGCATCTTACGAAGAAATAGCTAGGGCAAAGGAGAAGAATAATGAAAAGATACTCAAACTTTATCAAACCAAAGAAGAAAAAATTATTCCAAAAACTTATCAACCATACGAAGTTAACACATATGCATACGAAAAAAACAGTTCTAATAACAAACGTAAAAGCAGATACAACATGGTAAAAATAAAAGAAGACCACAACACATACATTATAGACACACACAATAGAAAAATTCACAAATGTAATTTACGAAAAAACCCAAAGGATTAACATATTTTTTGTATCTTTTCAGACTCGCCCTTTGCGTGGCAGTCGCTCAGGCAAGAATACAAATACACGATTTAACTAATAATCCTCTGGCAATTGTACCGTTAGGAGAAGCCAAAGTAAAAATAGGATACATCCGCATCATTCATCCAATCGACCTTATTCAAATAGGCAATACCATCTCAAACGTCAATGACGACATCCAAAATAATCCATTTACTAACTCTCTTTACGAACTAATTCAAATTAAAAATTATAAACTTTATGAGACATTTATGAAAATCAAACCAATTGTAAAAAGATTTAAAAGATGGGACACAATCGGAACCATATGGAAATGGATCGCTGGCAGCCCGGATGCGGAGGACCTTCGATTAATCAACTCTTCGATGAACTCACTCATTCTACAAAACAATAAACAAGTGTTTATCAATGAGGCAATTGATAAACGCATACAAGAAATAACAGATATAACGAACCAAGTTTTAAAAACTGAAAACGAACGATCCAAAAACCATTCAATCGAAATAAATCAGCTAATCATTTTATCAAATCTTGATTCACTACAAAATCAAGTTGAAACTCTCGAGGAAGCGATACTCATGGCCAAACATGGCATACCGAGTAGTAAGCTACTATCAATACGTGATTTCAACAAAATTGCAACGTTCTTAGAATCTCACCAAGTATACATTACATCCTTTGAAGAACTACTTTCACAGTCTAGAGCCCAAGTCATGCTGAATAACACCCACATCATTTACATGCTGAAGGTACCTCAAGTATCGACCATAACTTTCGAATATGACTACGTTGACTCAATTATTAAGTCAATGAAGCGTATCTCTTTGGACAAAAACTACATCTTGAGAAATGCGACGCACGTTTACAAAATGAACCAACCATGCGAGGAGCAGAACGACTATTTTCTATGTGATAACTCGCAACTTGAACACGTCAATGAGTGTAGTTACAGATTAACTACTGGGCAACACTCCAATTGCACATTTGAAAAAGTATACTCTGGAGGACTCGTAAAAAGGATCAACGACGGAACCATTTTGATCAACGACGCTGTCGTGGAAGTCACTTCTAACTGCACCAACTCTAGCCAACCGCTTAATGGATCATTCCTCATACAATTTACGCAATGTAACCTTCGCATCAATGGAGAACTCTACTCAAACTTTGAAATGGCCTTACCTGGAAGACCATACTTTCCAACCACAGGACTTCGTGCAGACGAGATTCATATCATAGACACCCCACCTGCTGAATACATTCAGAATTTAACTCTGGAACACCGCGAGAAATTACAACTACTGAAACTGGAAAACAACTCCTTGAGTTGGAAACTTAACTTATTTGGATCCTTCGGACTTTCAACGGTAATTTTAATCATCAGTTCAATAGCAATCTTTTGGTACCTTTTTAGACGAAAACCAAAGTCAACTATAACAGTCAAATTCAATAAGGAACCAGAGACCATCATGCTGAAGGAACTGGAACCATCATCAATATCAACAGAAAGCAAGTCACTTAGCAGCAATCCGGAAGAGCTAACAGAGGAACGGAAAAAGGAACTTCAAGCATTTTTCGACACACCCGCTCCGTTAAGAACCCTCCATATGTAACTTTGGGGACAAAGATGCTTAAAGGGGGAAGAGTTAGTAACAACGCGACCCGCCTAATTGATTAGCTGATTCCCACCATCATACCAGATCACAAACAATCAACGCTTTCACCGATTAGCCAAGTCAGCTAATTGTGTGCCAAGCCAGACGATTGAATCACTTTCGCCAGAATCACAGCCATCACCGATAGCATGATGTCACCAGACCACCCAGCAAGACGAATCGCCAGAACCCATTAGCAGCATCAGCAGAACCAGATAAACACCCGCATATTCCCACTATCCAGAACTAACCAAGAACTAACTTCTTAGCATAAGTGAACTTTATAATCTAGTCTTAACCGATCAGTGAATAAAAGCGGAGCATAGCTCCGAAAATATATTTTTTGGTTTTCCTGCAAAGGAAATCCTTAACTCACTATCAACGCCAGACACAATTCCTGCGAACCGACCGCCAATGGAATGTGTAAATCAAAACATGATTAGATAATAAATAAGGGTGAGCTATAAGCAATCGAGAGCTTATCGTGCAGTTTCAGTCTAGTCCTAATCGCGTTCGAATGTTTTATCCGAACGTCTCCCAGCTTAGTAACTTTTAATTTAATTTTTTTAAAATAAGTTTAACGTATTAAATTTATTAACTTATTCCCGAAGGCACTAACCATAAACCCATGTTGAATGTGGTTTACACAAAACTTAAAAAGGACGCACTGAAACGCCTCTGTGATATACAAAAACAGTGCCGAAGTACAACTGTAATCGTTCATTAACTGTCGTACAGTGCAGTCGAGTTTTAAATAGCTCCGACGCGCATTCTTGCAATTAGTGTTTTTTTTTTGTCGTATTATTTTCGATCGTCAGCACGGTTAACAATGAGTTGCAAAATTTGCAAAAGTGGCGATATCTACAACCGATTTTTGCGTTATCGACAACGATGCTTCCCGCATGTCGTGATTGTCAATCGTGAGTCAGCGTCGAACTGACTGAATTTAAAGGAGCTGATGCAGCAGCAAGCGCTTCTTTCCGATCAAAGTAAGCTTCTAACTGACGTGAATCATCGTGCGACCCAAAAACTTCAGAACGGCAACGTATTCCCTGAAGTTCTTGACTGTATTGAGGCACAGATCGACGGTATAAAAAACGAGATAAGTTCAGCTGTTAAAAGTATCTCCACCGCCATAAAAAAACACGTGTCGTCACTTTTTGATGATACAATGGATATATTAAAACAAAGATGGTTATTCCGAGAGTCGAAGTGACGTTTGTCACTTGGTGAAGTGAGAAAAGTCACCTGCAGTGACGTGACTCTCCATTTGATTTTCCCAGAAGAGTCACGTCACTGCAGGTGACTTTTCTCACTTCACCAAGTGACAAACGTCACTTCGACTCTCGGAATAACCATCAAAGTGTATCGGAATCATTGAAGGCAACGATAATTGAAATTAAGCATGAAATGAGGCAAATTCGCAGTGCAACTCAAGAAATCGCTAGTTTTGAGAATCACACAATTAAGATGCATCAGATACAACCCTTTGGCACTGATGTATTAGATGAATTGAAAGCGTTAACGTCGGCTATTTGTCAGTTGGAATATAATTTTAACAATTTAAACACCCCACCTTTATGCCGTTCTTCGAACTTAGCTGATGAACTCGATGATGTAAATATAAGTTTATTTACTTCGTCATCGCGTCATACTACAGGACAAGAATGGAGGTGGATCAACGGAAGACACACATCATGGAAAATATGGAAAGCTGATTGGAGTCAACAAGAAACAACGAGTAAGACCAGAAGAAGGCAATGCAAAAACAGCCCTGATAGCGACAACATCTTCAACACCAGGAACAACTACAATAGAAATACTATTAACAACAATAACCATAGGAACAGAAACAACATTAACAACGTCAACAACAATAACATTTGTAAAAATAGACCCAACGGCTGCATTCTCCCTCCTGACGAATCTTACCGATAGTATCTGCACGGTAGACGGAATGAATTGGCACAACCCAGCACAAGCCATCATGTAAGTTTTCTGTATTGACGACGCCAGACTTACCGAAAGTCAATAATAGTAAGAGTATCATAGATAGTAAGGAATTATTATTTTATTGCCAAAACTTCAACAGAATGAAGAGCACGGCAAAGGTTAATGAAATCTATAAACAGGTTGCCGCAAGTAGTTTTCCCATCATTTTAGGCACTGAAACTAGTTGGGACGCTAGTATAAATAATGAAGAAGTTTTCGGTGATCATTTTGACGGTTTCAGAGATGATCGTGATAAATCATTGTCCAACAAAAAATCTGGTGGAGGAGTATTAATTGCAATTAGTACCGATTATGAATGAGAACAAATTGCAACTGTTATTTAGATTTATTATTTACAAATATGACTGATGATTACTGTGTGACGGAATCACCTGCTCCTTTATGGAAGAATGAGGTATTCCACACAGCAATTGAATACTCCATATTTGTACATGACAACACCACAAAGTTGGATGGTGATTTGTCCAAACCATATTTTGATTTTAGACAAGCGGACTACGGAGTTATCAAAAATAAGTTAAACTCTATCGATTGGCAAACTGTAATTCGCAATTTGAACCTAGAGCAAGCTGTGGATACGTTCTACCAAATCATTTACAATATATTAGAGACAACAGTACCCAAGAAGCAACATAAACAATCAAGTAGGTCTAAAGCTCCAGTTTGGTACAATAGAACAATAACGCCTATATGTGAGCTGTTAAATTTTGAAATAAAAAATGCCTATGAAGAGTAGAATTCAAGTAGAAAATAACATTAAGTCAGATCCAAAATCTTTTTTCAGCTTAGCTAAGGATAAACAAAAATCGAAGAATTTTCCAGCCAAAATGCTGCTTAACGATAAAATCGGAGAAACTACTAATGAGGTCAGTCATTTATTTGCTGATTTTTTCAAGATGTTTACACATCTCATGACGAAAATGACAGGGAGTATCAATACGCCTTCCTGAGCCACTGAGTGATATTTCAGTTGATAATATATCCCTCAACGAAATCTTTCTTTCTCTAAATACTGTGGATGCATTAAGGGGTGCAGGACCAGATGGTTTGCCGCAAACATTCTTAAAGTCAGTATCAACGGAACCTTTGTTTTGGCTGTTTAACCTTTCTCTAGAATCCAGTATTTTTCCACCAATTTGGAAAGAATCGTATTTAATTCCGATATTCAAAAGTGGAAAAAAAGCAGATATAAAAAATTATCGAGGGATTGCCATATTATCATGCATTCCTAAATTGTTCGAGTCTATGGGCAATCAAAATATTTTCTCTCAAGTTAAAAATTCAATCTCTAGCAAACAACATGGGTTTGTTAAAGGACGTTCAACGACTCAACAAATTTACTAAACTTTGTTACATTTTCTATTAATGCAATGGATAGAGGAAATTATGTTGAGGCATTATGTTCTGACTTTAGTAAAGCATTTGATAGAGTCAACATCCCTTTATTGCTTTTTAAATTATCTAGGCTAGGATTCAATTGCGGACTATTAAAGTGGGTTCAGTCATACTTGACTGGAAGAACACAGAGAGTAAGACTTGAGGGAATGTGCCATCTGGTGTACCACAGGGTTCCCATCTTGGTCCTTTTTTTTTCTTTTTTTTTTTTAAGGGGGAACCCTTTTTTATGGCCGGGGATTTTTTTATATTTGGGGAGATAATAAAAATTTTTTTAAAAAAATTTGTAAATTTTTTTTTGTTGTTTTTTTAAAAAAAAAATTTTTTTTTTTTATAAGAGTGTTACAATTCTTTTTCTACACAGAAAAAAAAATCTGAATTTTCATTGTGATGTAAATATCAGAGCATGTAAATTTGTATTTCATTCCACACGAAGGAGCCACTTGCATGAAATAGTTCTATCAAAGATGAGCTTTTGCGTACAATATTATCGGCAATGTATGAAATGTCCCAGAACATTACACGATGTATAACGAAAATTCTTATGTTTTGTGACGCTCCATTTATGTGCATGATATTGAACAGAAATTCACACTACTTTTTCGAGCTGTGTAAGCTATCGAAATAGCTGATCTCCTACCTCACCTCCATTATAATCTACTCTGGGGGCAAATCGGGGGGGGGGGGGAAAAATTGGGCTCCCCCGTCGTAAAAATTTCCAAAAAAGGGGTGGAAAAATGCGCGTAAATTTTTTAAAAAAAAAAAAAAAAAAAATTATGGGGGATGGGGGAATTTTTTTTTTTTAAAAAAAAATAAAAAAAAAAAAAGTGGGTGGGGGGGGGGGGGGGGGGGGGGGGGCGGGGGCGGGGGGGGGGGAATAAAAAGGGGGGGGGTGGGGGGGGGGGGGGGGGGGGGGGGCGGGGGGGGGGGGGCGGGGGGGGGGGGGGGGGGGGGGGGGGGGCGGGGGTATTGATGGTGGTAAGGCGATTCGCCGATCGCCCTGATGGTGGGGAATGCTGCAGCCGACGGACTCTGGAGCGAGGAGATTTTCGCGCCGATCTTTCCGGAGCACGTGGTCGGGATAAATCCTGGAGTTTTTTTACCCCTCGTCTGGTGGGTATGATGGGGAAATTTTATCCACAGGTTTGAAGCACGGGATGGCGGGACCGTATGGTGACGGACGGTCTAGGCACACTCGAATGGAACACCAGATTTTTCGCGTCACACAGTGCACTGAGTGGATTTGTCGAGGGATGTTCGTAATGTTTTATAACGAAAGACCATTAGCGATACCAGGAAAACACTCAATATTATCACAATCCCTCGTGGTAAAACTACATGACGCTTCTCACTTGGCACTATATCAAGCCCGTTAGTAACTTTTCTACGTGGGTAGACTTCACTCGAGTAAAACCGCGATCCCGTATACTGGTGTTGATAGAATATCGTATTCGAACCAAAAAGCCTTTGGCCATCTGTTCGGGGCCCTTTTATACCCCACTCGCTCCCGGTCTTTGTAGCACTCACTCTCCCCAATTATTGCCTTTAGCCCATTTCCGGATTCCATTCTTCACTGCCAAGTTTCAGAGCATCCGTTCTATAATCCGCCAAATTTGACGATGGGTTTGTAGCGACGGTTGATTTTGTTAGTGACACCTATCTGAGTGTGTTAGGTAGTTTTTCTGAGAGTGGCTTGGCGCTTCGGTTAATTGGCCTACCTATGACAGGGATTAACAGCATATTTCGAAATATGGCATCCATCGCCATATTTTAGTACAAAGCTGATAATCTCTGTCTGATATTAGAAATGATATTGAGTGACATGCAACGCTTCACATGTAGTAAGGTATATGATTTGCCCTGTGAATCGGTATAAGATATTTATGGCATACTACTCTCACTTCCATGTACGGTAACTTAACCTTATCTCGAGAATGAGATCCAACCCATCCACATTCGGATAACGAACTGCGGTTAAGAGAGGAGAAACGAATCACATCTTCGAGTCGACGACAACACTCATCTGTGTTAAGTTATCGTGCATGGGAATATATAATACAAAAATGTGTACAGGAGTAAATTTATACAAAAATAACGATTGGTCGGTATGCTAGGACTTTATACGCACAGGTTGTAACCCGTTGGTTACAACTGGTGTTCAAAAAATTTGCTGGAACTTAATGTGAAAAAATGCCATTGTATATCATTTACAAGAAAACACGTTATAAGGCAAGAAGCAATAACTATAGGCCAGAACACAGTTCAAAGATGCAGTGAAGTTAGAGACTTAGGTATTATACTTGACACAAAATTAACGTTTGTTGATCACTATAATAACATTATACATAAGGCAAATAACGTGCTAGGGTTTATTAAAAGATTTAGCTTTCACTTTCAAGATCCATACACAATCAAAACGTTGTACATAGCATATGTGAGACCTCTTCTTGAATATTGTAGTATATTTTGGGCTCCATATCACGATACTCATGCAAACCGTATTGAATCAGTCCAAAAACAGTTTTTATTGTATGCTCTGCGTAAGTTTGGTTGGATGACTTTACCGCTAACATCCTATGAGTCACGATGCATATTGATAAATTTAGCTGAGCTTAAAAAGCGAAGAGAGTTTGCAATGATAGCTTTTATAAACGACGTTATTGCACAAAGAGTGAACTCGTATTCTTAGAGATAGACATTTGTTTTCTATGAACAATCAAAGAACTAATTATGCCAAGAATGGGCCACTAAATAGAATGATGTCCTGTTATAACAAATATTGCGAAACAATTGATGTAACAATGAACAAAAACACGTTTAAAAAAGTTGTCTTTACAAGTTTAACCAGGTAACCTGGTATGGATAAATAGACATTAAGTATATTATGTAATAGAATTGGTCTTCTTTGATTGACGACAAATAAATAAATAAAATCCCGAAAAACGGCAACGATTCTGCCGTCTAAGCGGCCCTGCGAAGTCACTTCTTGGGAGGCCTCAGGAGTCGAACGTTATCTTTAGCAGAGAAATCACAACGAGAAAAGTCTTTCTTGGACTTACTCGAAGGGCGTCAGGTTAGATGAAATGGCCACAAAAACGAAACTAAAAAAGATAGCTATGAGGACTGATGATAACATATTTACAATAATTCCACATGAAATATTTAAACAAGAATGCAATAAAACAATGAAATATGTGACAATATGAAACAATTCAAAAAATAATCTCTGAAAACCATAATCAGCCTATAGGAGGTCATATTGATACTTGCAGATTGCTAAAACGACTTAGGTCAAGATACTATTGGCACAACATGAAACAGACTATAGAAAATTACATAAAACTGTGAAACCTTTACGCAAACGACAACACCGGCCAAATGTTCCGATTTGATTTCAATAGATACAATTGGTCCGCTCACTAAATCTAGAAAGGGAAACAGATATGCACTTACAATTCAGTGTGCTTTATCTAAGTATGTGATTTCAACTCCAATACCAGACAAACAGGCAAATACAACAGCCAAAGCATTGGTAGAAAATTGCATTCTAATATACGGATGCCCTATTGCAATAAAATCAGACTTGGGAAACGAATATAAAAATGAAATTTTCGAAAATCTTTGCAAATTATTATCAATCAAATCAACGCCATATCATCCACAAACAATAGGAAGCCTCGAAAGAAACCATCGTTGCCTCAATGAGTACTTAAGAAATGTTGTTAATGCTGAGCAAGATGATTGGGATTCTTGGCTCAATTGCTACACATTTTGTTATAATAGCACACCGCAGACAAACTATTCACTTAGCCCTTTCGAATTAGGTTTTGGAAAACTTGCGAACATACCGAGTCAATTTTCAAATGTAACAAGAGTTGATCCAATCTATAATCACGAATCATATTTGTATGATTTGTACCGAAATTTAAGATGCAACAAGCAGCTATTAAAGCAAAAACTCTGTTAGAACAAGCTAAGACAACTAGATTTCAAAAGCAGCAATTATCTTCAAATCCAATTGGTATAGCGATAGGGGATCAGGTTTGGTTAAAGAAAAAAAACAGACGAAAACTAGATCCAGTCTACTCTGGACCATTTTGCGTTATTGAAATAACTCACCCTAATATTAAAATCTAATAAATATTGCTAATCAAGAGGAGCAAGTAGTTCATAAAAATCGAGTAATTGCAAATAAATCATATTATGAACTTTATATTTACAGTAACACTAGATGAAAATTATTTTAAACAAATTTTTTGGATTTTAATGATCCAATTCTGTATTATCAAAATCCGGATTGGAACACCAGCTGAGACACCATATATTGAAAAAGTGCCAGATTTAATTGATGGCATTCCTAGTTTTGAAGGAAAATCCGACGAATTGGATTAGATTTGTTGATGCTGGTAAGAGCATATGAAATTAATAATGCAAGTACGGTAGCACAGAAAAATAAATTCTATGCTATAAATACAAAAATCTCACCACATTATATTATCAACTTATGAATTTGACACAATCAGGTAGAAGTTTGGAGATTTATTATGACGAAATAAATTAACTTCTTTCATTGATAGCGGGACAAATAAAAACAAATCCAGCGTTTAGACATCCTGAAGCATGTGGAGCTATGAGAGGAATGTATAACAAAAAAGCAATTGATGCTTTCATCAGAGGATTGGATGGTGATATAGGTAAATTTTTGAAAAATCATGATCCTGAGTTTTAGGCAAATGCATATGCATATTGCATAACTTACCAAAACATTAAATTTAGAAAAATGATGACAAAACCTAAAATGTTTGAAATGCCATCAACGCCGAAGAATTTGATTCCTGTCAAAATTCAACCAAAACTCTCTCCACGATTGACACCTCAACAATATTTCAATAGTCAAAGACCAACGTTTCAAAAATTTACACCTAACACACAACAATTCATCCTACCATTGAGACCGCAACATTATAATCCACAGTTACAAAATCAATATTCCCAAAATCAACAAGAATTCTCAAATTCATAGATCTCAAAATCCATTTTTTTTAAAAAGAAATCCACAAAACAATCCTTTTGTTCAAGTAACAAACCTGATCCTATGGAAGTTGATCATTCAATTAGATCACGACATGTTAATAATGTCAATAGACCCCCAATTCCAAATAAACAAACTAGACAATTTAACATCGAAACTCAGAATTATGAGGAAGATCCAGATATAACTTAATATTTGGAACAAGTGTCATACTTAACTGAAGAAAATTGCCTTCATGGAACATCTTTTGAAAGATACGCAACAGGTATCGAGTATCAAGAAAAACATGAAGACGAAGATCTAAATGAAATTGCTGAACTGATTTTTTTAGGATAAACTCCACATTAACATACATTTTATTTTATGGTAAAAATATTTTAAAATTTCCTGTTCATACTGGATCAAATAAAAATTATATTCATCCAAAACATATACAGTGTGTCTCACAATAGGTGTCACCTTTTTTCAGTCTTGGTTTATTTCAGCTGGGTAATTTTAACAGCGGAATTGATGATACCCGTTTTGAGTGTATTCTTTTGACAGCTTATCGCTGAAGATAAATAAGCGATTCCGTTTGTTTATATTTATCAGCTACCATGGAAGCCATACGGGAGCAAGTTTTAAAATTACATTTGCAAAAGCTTCGACCGTGTCATATATTCAATAGCCTTAAGCAGTTCGGAGTGAGTAACCGTTTTGTTTTTCGTACCTTGAAACGGTTCAAGGAAACTGGAAATGTCCATATTCAACACAAAGGAGGTGCCAGACGAACTGCCAGAACGAAGAAAAAGATCAAATGTTTGAGGGACCGAATAAGACGTAATCCGGCCGTATCTGGCCGTAAATTGAGCAAACAGTTTCAAATGTCCCCTGCTTCAATGAACAGGTTCCTGAGACATGATCTGGAATGCAAGCCGTACAAGAAACAACGGGTTCACGGGTCAAAATTTGTTTGCAAATGTCGACATGAAGTTAGGGAACTTGCTCATAGACAAATACGCGGGTGAAACCGAGAAATTAGACGCTTTTATAGGAGTTGTTTAAAGAAATTGTCGAAAATGCTAACGGTGCTACTGCTGCAGCGATTCAAGCAGCGGGAAATCAATTATTACGTTTCGTTGAAACAAGACTAATAGATACCGCAAGGAATTCAATTACCAATTACCAGACACTTCAGCAGTTGCTCCAACTGTGCAGTTGCAGTGAAAACCAACTGTGCCAGTAAACTGACCTCTAATAACAGGCAAGCACAATTGAAGTGTACTCAGCAAAATGAATCGTCTGAATCTTTTTGCAATCACATAGAGAAATTAACACAACAATTGAAAAAAGTGTACTTAAACGAAAGAATACCAGTAGGCGTAGCCGATAAAATGGCATCGAAAAACGGTGTCGATGACCCGATAGCAGAAGTAGTCGAACAAAGAAACAAAAACATCTTTGAAGCCTTTAGTACAATTCATGAAGCGATTAAAAAATTACAAGAGAACGAAAGTTCTCCCAGCGCTTCGAATAGTGCTCAAGTAATGTGGATGAAAAAATCAAAATACAATGCCAGTGTTGGAAACAACACATCAAGAGGACGTGGAACGAATAACCGTTCTTACCGTGGTCGCAGAGGAAATAATCACTCTGCAGGTAGAAATTACTCAAATAATACATCCAGTGATAGTTGGCAAATTACACAACGTCAATTTCCAAATAATTTTGGCAACAGATCACGACATTCGAACCCAGCTGCAACGTACTATATACAGGGAAATGGATACCAACAGCAACAAATACCGCAGGTATTATTTCTTCAGCAGCAGAATTTTCCACAATTGCCGAATCAACTTAACAAAGCTTTGCAAGACCTGACCAACATTTTTTTAGGACAACACCCAAATCAATCTTTTCGTTAAATTTGAGTTAGCAACGAAACGATCAAATCATCTAACTCCGACGATCACACCAGACGCCAGACGCAATAATTCCCACGATCAAACAAGAAGGCAGACGCCAGACGCAATTATCGATTAGCCTAAACAATCGCTTTCACTATCGTCACGCCGATATGCTGATGTCATCAGACCACCCAGCCTAAATCTCAACCAGTGCTGTAAATAGTCATTTCATTCATTTGGATACAATTATCGATAACTTGTTTCAGAAACTGAATTTAGGAATATGGTGTATGATTAAATTGGTGCTCTTGAATAATGCTACAACTTTGTGTAACAGTGCGTTGCTCTAACTGGTATATAGAAGGTGTTATATTCACTGTTATATTCAATGATGAATATTCATTTGAATATTGCGATCTCATGGCTTAGGTTTTACAGTTAGAGCAATACATCGTGAGACAAATTCATAAAAATAAATAAGCCCAAACAATTTGAAAATGAGCTTCTGAAATGAGTTACAGCACTGATCTCAACCGTTCGCGAATCTCAGCATAAACCCTAGATGCACCAAAAAGGAAATCTTTAACTGGCGCCCGTGTAGCATACCTATAGTACATCCTACGCTCCAAGCATCATTTACCATAATCGAAATATAATAAAAAACCATTCTAGCGCCGAAGCAACGACCGAGCAGTGTTATGCAATAATAAATAACACATCTGGAAGTCATTCACCACCGAGCTGCATCGCTGTCTGATTCTCTCTCTCTCCAACTCCGCTTGTGAGGTCCGAGACCGACAACATGCAGCGCGGAAGGATCAAGTGACAAGCCAAGGCGCTAGCCGAAAAAACAGTCAATATAACCGATAATGCAATTATGTGCATTTTTATCAAGTTGCTACTCCAGTCGTTTCATATAGGCCATAGACTATCTCTTTCTTACTGTAATGATAAACGTATTGGGCGAAGACCCAGAATTGTATAAAAACCCATGACCTCGAAATAAAGGGAGATTCTGATTTAGGAACTCGACCCTGACTGGTACACTCCAGTCGGACTATCGACAATTCTAATAATCACTTTTCACTGTGCCCCAACTGGGTTACTCCAGGTTGACAAGCACAAGTAGAGAAATGCCAGCGCGACTCGCTAGACTTGTGATGTCGGTCTTGTGCGCGACTTCCACCTCGTTCTCCACCCGCGCGAATGAAAAGTAGTTCGCGAACCAGTGGAAAGGTGTAAATCAAAATAATGTGCACGGAGCGCAGCAATACAGGGACCAGAAGTTCAAGTGCAAGTACGAGCAAGTGCTAAGTGTACTAGAGAAAGACTTAGCAGATTCACAGCGTTAGAGCTACGTAAACTCTAGGTCAATATCGCATCAGGAAGGCGTGAATTTTCAGAGGTATCACATTCCTGTTCCTTGCTTGGAAACCCATCGGGGTTGCGATTGCAGTCGCACGGACCAGCACCATCAGTAATCAGGACAGCTAGGTACTCGTTCCTGACGAAAAGGTGAACCGCAACCGTGCTGAGAAGGAGGGAAGACACCCTTCTGATTCCGAACCAACTGATCTCTGCTGCACCCGACAGAGTTGTGAATAGTATTCGATCAAAAACTGTGAAGCGAAACCCACAATCTTCTAGCGTACCTGGAAGATATCCAGATTTATATTGTAAGTATTAATTAACAAATTACAAGTTTCTGCTTGATAGAAATTAAGTGAATTAAAGTGAAGTGAAATCAGTGTAATTAAGCAAACTGAATTTAAACGAACAATTTGAAACATCATTTTAATTTTTAATTACATTTAAGTCGAGTTCTGAGAATCTAAAAGTAAAAACTTAGTATCTAAGTAATAGTTGATTGAACGGCTATGAATTTATTTGAAAATTATTTTTATTGCTTGAGTATCATTGAGTGTACATGAGTTTTTCACTTGTGTATAAGAGTTAGTGTGTATTTTATTCAAAATTGTAGAATTAATAAATAGATTACAAGAACTTAGCCTAGAACATAACATGGACCAGCAAGTCCAAGCATTACTTGCTAGGGTTGCCGCTCTAGAAGCTGCCGGAATAGCGCCTCCACCCATTGATTATTCAGACTCGTCACTATATGTTACAGATGAAACTGGCACGCCTGTTGATCCGGAATTGAAAAAATAAAAATTCCCGATTTTGTAAGGGATCATTTTCTAGTGATCCAACTGAGCTCAACGCGTGGGTCAAGGTCACCGAAGGCCTAATTAAATGGTATGCACCGACTCAAAGTAGTACGGTAGCCCAAAGAAACAAGTTTCACGTTATATGTAAAACCGTTAGAAGAAAAATTAGAGGTGAAGCGAGTGATGCCTTAGGCGCATCAAACGTAAATATAAATTGGAACTTAATAAAAAAAAAAATTCTTGTAACTTATTACGGAGAGAAGAAAGATTTAGGTACTCTTGATTACCAACTCTCGAACAGTTTCCAAAAGGGAAGATAATTGGAAGTATTTTACTATGAGATTAATAAAATTCTCTCATTGATATCCAATTGAGTCGCTACGGATGATCAATTTGCACATCAGGAGACAGCAAAATCAATTTTAACATTTTACCATCGAAAAGCAATAGATGCATATGTTAGGGGACTGGACGGAGAAGTAGGAAAATTCCTCAAAGACGCTAACGTTGATTCATTAGTAACAGCGTACTCTTATTGGATAACCTTCCAGAACATGGAGTTTCGTAAAAGTTTAACCCATCCAAAGATTTAGGAATACACTTCAGCACCAACTAATCGAATACCGCAACCAACGAAAATAAAACCCAAACCAATCCATACTCCACGCATTCCTATCAGACTACATCCATCATCTCATTGTGTTCCAAATTACTCACCTTTTGTTCGTCAATATCCACAATATCCGCAAAGCAATATTGCACCTCCTTGCACCACCTCAGAGAAATAGACCTTTTAATAATGCACATAATAATTCATATTTCCAGCAACGAAATTCCTTCCAGAAACCACTAGACAAACCGGTTCCCCAGGTAGACGCATCCATAAGACCCCGACAAATAAACTATGGTAATCGTCCTACAGGGCCCTCCTTGAAGAGACCAAGACAATTTAATATAGTTACTCATGAACACTCATCAGAACAAAATCAAGAATACGAATATACTTCAGACGATCAATTAGAAGAATATCTTCAACTACCGTATGATGGAGACGAACACGACACTTCATTCGAACGGTATGTTAAGTCAATTGAAACTCAAGAATGCACCGCAGACGAAAACGACGATTGTGCGGAACTTACTTTTTTAGGATAGACTCCACATTACCATATTTTCTATTTTATGATAATCCAGCAAAACCATTGAAAACTCTCATTGACACTGGATAGAAAAAAAAAATTATTCATCCCAAATATGCAAAAATTTCACACGATGTTAAGAATCAAAAGCCGGTATAGGAGGACAAAAGGCTACTTTCTGTACAAACTTCCTAGAAGAAAGAAGATTCAAAGTGCTCTATCAAGGGCATCTCTCATCCCAAGAATACCAACAAAATGGAGTCTCACTGTTGGATTATTATCGTAATCGACCAAATGGTCCGAACCCACCACTGAAGTGAGTGGACGCATTTGTGTGTAAAGAATGAACTCTGATGAATAGTGTTATTGTTATTGAAAAACCAACTGCTCGAATGTATCCCTATAAAAGGTATCTGAAATAAACAGCTGTGGGCTTTGGTTGATAGACGAACACAAGTGTAGTCATTGTTTATTTTAGTTTGAGAAAGTCCCCCAAAGTTAAACTCACAAGGATCAGTACTCGCTGTAACATTCTTTCTAATTGCTATCAACAGCATAAATGAGTGGTTACCCAAAAATACCATCATCAAACTATATGCTGACGATATCACTATCGCCGTAATAACCCGGATGGACTTATTTCAGAATTCAAAAAATCTTAAACAGGATTGAAGAGTGGTGTGCTGAGACTGGATTCGCTATCTCAACTCAAAAATCATCAATTATGCACGTCGGAAACCGGAAAAGGCTACAGAAACAATCACCCGTCTTATTTCATCGAACGCCGATCAAATTAACAAAGAACACAAAAGTACTTGGAATATGGCTAGACCACAAAACTTAACTAAAAAGAGATGAATGCAAACACATAATTGCATTAATGAAAAGTATAAGCAGCACCAAATTTGGAGCAGACCGAGGGGCATTACTCCGGATCTTGAACACCATGCTTGTTCCCAGATTGATCTACGGAGCACCAATAATCAGCCGCGCTAAGGAAACAGATCTAATCAGGCTATGCCCCATATATCATCAAAGAATCCGAATAGCTACTGGCCCCTTCCACTCCAGCCCAATTTAAAGTCTCTTATCAGAAAGCGGACAGTTACCACTGAACCTAAGAATATCTGCAACACTTATTTTATACTCTACAAAACAAATCTCCCGAAAAATAATCTCCCCAACTTGCGCTGTAGCAAAGCGATCAAACGAGAAAGCAGATATCCTAAACATTCGACCAACAAATGTCATCATAACTCAACCTAGCTATAGCAACATAAAAAGGATACACGGAATAAACACACCTGTTGAAAAAAGAGCCCGATTCAACGAAACATGTAAAACAAAATACCTTAATCATAAGCACATATACACAGACGGATCCAAAACTAGTCAAGGAACAGGTAGCGGAATTTTCTCCAACGACTGGAATACAGCATCAATCTCCCCAAACATCTATCTATCTTCAGCGCAGAAGCATATGCAATAAACAAAGCAATTGACCTCAATCCGACAGAACTATCGGTCATATTCAGTGACTCCTAAAGTGTCCTCGCAGCAGTTAAAGGCCATCACTCAAATCACCCTTGGATCGAAGATATCAAAAACAAATTGAAACAAAAACCTGGACGAATAGACCTATGCTGGGTACCCGCACATATCAACATAACTGGAAACGAAAAAGCTGACAAACTAGCCAAACTTGCCACAACTGCACAGGCAACCACCAACATTGATACCCCATATGATGATTATAAAACAACTAGTCAAATTCCATGCTAGACTCTCATGGGAAAATATCTGGCACAACTACCAAGGACATCTGAGAGAAGTAAAATACGATAGAACCGAATGGCCATCATCATTCTCGATAAATAGAAGAGAAAGCAGAGCTAAAGGGCGATACGGTCAAAATTTGGTCAATATCAACTTGACGTATTTCTTTCAATTTTTCATTTAAAAAACCTGAACACCCCTCATTTTGAAGGTGTGTGTGTGTGTAGAATGTTGCTCCTATTTTGATTTTGGAATTCACTCTTCAGTTGTCAAAATGCCGTCCAAGCAAGAAGAGCAGCGTATCAAAATTTTGCTCGCGCATCGCGAAAATCCGAGCTACTCGCACGCAAAGTTGGCAAAATCGCTAAAAGTTGCCAAACCAACCGTTACAAATGTAATTAAAGTGTTTGGGGAACGTTTGTCGACAGACAGGAAGTCTGGATCGGGGGGAAATCGAAAACCGGAAGCCGCTGAGACGACAAAGAGAGTTGCCGGTAGTTTCAAGCGAAACCCTAACCTATCTCTCCGAGATGCCGCAAATAAGCTGGGTGTATCGTCTACAACCGTGCATCGAGCCAAAAAACGAGCCGGACTATCGACTTACAAGAAGGTAGTGACTCCAAATCGCGATGATAAACAAAATACGACGGCCAAAGCGCGATCCCGGAGGCTGTACACGACGATGCTGACGAAGTTTGACTGCGTGGTAATGGACGACGAAACTTACGTCAAAGCCGACTACAAGCAGCTTCCGGGACAGGAGTTTTATACGGCAAAAGGAAGGGGAAAGGTAGCAGATATTTTCAAGCACACGAAACTGTCAAAGTTCGCAAAGAAATATCTGGTTTGGCAAGCCATCTGTACCTGTGGCTTGAAAAGCAGCATTTTCATAGCTTCCGGGACTGTCAACCAAGAAATTTACGTGAAAGAGTGTTTGAATAAACGTCTGCTGCCTTTCCTGAAGAAACACGGTTGTTCCGTACTGTTTTGGCCGGATTTGGCATCTTGCCATTACGGTAAAAAGGCCATGGAGTGGTACGCCGCCAACAACGTGCAGGTGGTTCCCAAGGACAAGAACCCTCCCAACACGCCAGAGCTCCGCCCAATTGAGAAATACTGGGCTATTGTCAAGCGGAACCTAAAGAAGACCAAACAAACTGCTAAGGACGAGCAGCAGTTCAAGGCAAACTGGCTTTCTGCGGCGAAGAAGGTGGACAAGGTGGCTGTACAAAATCTGATGGCAGGGGTCAAGCGTAAGGCCCGGCAATTCGGATTTGGAAAAGCGGAAGCCTAACTGAATATTTTTCCTGAATTTTATACTAATTGAACTTGAAAAAGAAATTTAATTTGATTTTTTAAATAAACGATTTCACCGATTTACACGCGTTTTCCCTTGACCAAATTTTGACCGTATCACCCTTTATCACACGGCTTAGAATCGGCCGCACCCGAATAACTCACGGACACTACGCTTAAAAAGAAGATGCACCCATTTGCTCCGCCTGCGCGATCAGAAGTGATACGACACATATCGCAACTAAATATTAAACAAGACATGGTTGTTGAATCGATGGAATTTGCATCAGGTGTATTCTGTAGTAACACAATTATATCAAAACAAAACCCTTGCATTAGACTAATCAATACATCAACACAAAACGTAATCATAAACGGGTTTATTCCAAAACTTACACCCTTAGATGATTATCATATTTTAAACATTAAGTCTAATACAAATACTAATAAATGTAAGCTATTAGAAGATGAATTGAATTTCGAGTCAGTTCCATCATTCGCAAAATTAGAATTAACAAATTTATGTAAGGAATTTAACGATATATTTCATTTAAAAGACGATATTCTTACATTCAATAATTTTTATAGGCAAAGTATAAACGTGGCTGATCCCTCGCCAGTATATATCAAAAATTATAGAACACCTCATATTGAGAGAGAAGAGGTTTGTAGCCAAATTGATGATTTATTACAGAACGACATCATAGAACCGTCAGTGTCGGAATATAACTCACCGATACTATTGATTCCAAAAAAAATCGGACAAAGAGAAAAAATGGAGACTAGTAGTTGACTATCGCCAACTAAATAAACGTTTACTAGCAGATAAATTTCCATTGCCTAGAATTGATGACATATTGGTTCAATTAGGCGGGGCAAAATATTTTACTACGCTCGATCTCATGTCTGGTTTCCACCAAATCGAGATTGATAAAAAAATCTAGAAAATATACAGCCTTTTCTTTCACTGAAAAGGGACACTTCCAATTCAAACGATTACCATTTGGACTGAATATAAGCCCAAATAGCTTTCAGCGTATGATGTCCATTGCTCTAAGCGGACTTAGTCTTGAATGCGCTTTTCTTTACATAGATGATGTAATCGTAGTAGGTTGCTCTGTACAGCACCATCTTCAAAATTTGCGAAAAGTTTTCAATTGTTTCAGGCAGAAAATTTGAAACTTAATCCATCCAAATGTATGTTCTTTCAAAAAGAAGTAACCTTCCTAGGGACACAGAGTAACAGATTGTGGTATTTTACCTGACAACACCAAATTTAACTTAATTCGTGATTTTCCTATTCCCAAAAATGCAGGTGAAGTTAGAAGCTACGTTGCATTTTGCAATTATTATCGGAGATTTATCCCGAAATTTGCTGAAATATGCTTTTGTTTAAATAAGCTACATGTTTTTTCAACCAGTTGTCGTCGATCAGTATGGATGCTTTTTAATTTAGCTCTAAATACGATAAGTTTACCGCGCGAGATTTGTTAATTTAATTTTGTCTGATTCAGCTTTGATTGTTTTTTTTTTCGTAAATAGCATAGACTGTGAAATTTCTACACTTCTGTGGATTCAGTTATGTGGTCGTGTGTAGGGTGCCAGCGGAAATATCATGCGGCATGCATTGGCGTGACAGTCCAACGGGGCTCACTACGGACGAAGCACAGGAAGGTGATGGACGTGAACTCATACGTACTACCGTGCTGCTACTCCTGTCAAGAATTTTTGCACGCAAAGATAGATTTCAATGCCCTCGTCGAGCAGCAAAAACTTCTTGAGAAGCAATTACATGCTGATACAGAGGTAATGCATCGATTTGCACTACATCAAGAAAAACCGAGCATGGTCCAGGAAGCAATTGAAGGCCTAGAAATTTTGCTCACAAGCATTAAACATGAGCTGGCCGTAATAAATAAAAGCAGTAGTCTATCTAGCAGTGTCGTGGCCATTAAAAATCATGTTACTTCGTTATTTGACTCGACGATGTCAGCAACGAAGGAAAATGTGCATACATCGTTAAAAGCGTTGACGTCAGAATTATCAACTGACCTGCGCAACATAAACAACGAAATAAGCCAACTTAATCAACTATCTTCAGATACAGCGGCTAGCTGCACTATGCATGCGATTTCTATGCTCGGGCTTGATATTATAGACGAGCTAAAATCCTTATCGGCATCATCAAGGAGTACTGCCCCTTTGCCTCCGCCTGACGATTCGTACCCCAGCTTGGAAATTGAACTGAGCGACAACTCTGGGTGGCGCCTACTCGGTATCAGGAAGGTATGGAGGGCAGGACCGAGTATGATGAGCGTATCCTACGTCGCCTAAAGCAACAAAAAATCGCTAACAAAACGGCGCAACGCAGAAAAAACAACAACAAAAATCAACTACAACTCTAGACAATATAATCCTTGTGTGAACAACGTTCACAACAATGCCAACAACATGAATCGAAACAACACTTGGAAGGACCCATCAATGATTATGATTATGGCAACAACAACTACAACAACTCTAGTCATCTCAACTTCAGCAACCAGAACCGTTTCAATATCCTTCCTATCGAGAGCTTCTCGCATCAGCAAGAGATCGTTTCTCCGAATTATGTACCACAGATTCAAGTTCAAATAGGGGAAACTTTAAATCCGTACCCAACGAGCGTTCCTCCAAACTTATCCTGTATAGCCCCTGGGAGCTCATGGACATCGTGTGAGGCGTGCACAAGCAGACATACGTGTTTTCGTCGAAACTGACGCCCTCTTCAGAGGTAGACTTCATAGATTTGACGCGCTTATTCGAGGAAGCTGATCCACATGAAGCAGTGGCGCAACCAGGGGGGGGGGGGTTGGGGGGTTAATCCCCCCCCCCAGAGCCAGAAAAAATGAAGGCTAACTATGCTACTACATATATATATATAAAAAAAAAATTAAAATCCTATAAGCAAAACTTGCAACACTGCTAAATATAAATGGGTTAGCTCTCTCTTACTCTTTTCCCGTTCTCTTTTAAAAAAATTTTGATTCATATTCACACACAGGCAGGACAAACCTTATTTCTACAGCAACACAACCAAGCATTATTTCATACAGTCCGTTTTGAGCGGTTCTTCGTTCACCATTCATTGCTCCACAAAACTATATTATTAGCATTCATAACGTCCAAACGTTTAAGCCTGTACAAATAAATGAATTCAAAATGAATTTAAAGGCATCGGAAACAGGTGAGTTTAATTTTAGCTGATGGTGGCTGTTTAATTACCGCTTTGATGCGACTTAGATAAAACCGACAACGATGCAGCATCGATCACTGCGGCAGCAGAAGAAAAACCTGCAGAAAGTCCCTTAAAAAAGTTTCGGTATTCGGAAAGTGGTGGTATCACCGTACCGTCGACATCGGGTTAGTGTTGATTTTGGATTTTTCGTGGGAAAGCAGGTAAATATTTGATTTGCATTACCTTTTTTGTCCAACTAAAACATACTGCTTTTTAATTTAAATTGCAGATCAGTGATTCGCAAAAATTCAAATTACTAACCAATCCCTGGAAACCGGACATAGCTTTCAAATTCCCTCCATCAGGTCCTCGAAATTTGAAATTCAATCTCCGATGGCTTGGAGAATGGAACTGGCTTGCGTACTCTTCCTCTCAAGATGGGGCGTACTGCAAATTTTGCGCTCTCTTTGCAACATCAATCGGTCAGCAAGGTACTCAAGGTGGAAAACTTGTTAAACAAGCTTATAGACAGTGGAAAAATGCCAAGGAAGATTTCCGCCACCACGAGAGTGCAAAATACCATTCTTTTTGTGTAGAAAAGGCAGGGCTGTTTGTGGCTACGTTTTCTGAGTCGATCGTTAGTATTGATAAGGCTCTCGATGATGGAAGGCGAGCTGAAGAGGAGAAGAATAGAGAGGCTCTTCAACCGATTATACGCACGGCTATGTTCCTGGCACGGCGTGGACTAGCTTTCAGGGGTCATCGGGATACTGGCACGTTTCAGTTAAATGAAGGTTTGATAAAGGAAGAGGGTAACTTTAGGTCTCTTCTGAAGTTTCGAGTTGAGTCTGGAGATAACGTTTTGCGAAGTCATTTGGAGAATTCTGCCAAAAATGCGAAGTTTATCAGCTGGAAATCGCAGAATGATATAATCCAGGCGTTCAATAACATCATTTTGCGAAAACTTGTTGATCGTGTCAACAGGTCTAAATATTTTACCGTTTTGTGCGATGAAACCACTGACATATCGAATGTGTGTCAACTTTCATTATGTGTAAGGTTTGTCGAGAATAATAATGTTTGTGAAGAGTTCCTGCAGTTTATTCCAGTCACTGACTGTTGCGACAGGTGATGAGGTTTCGGACCATCCAGTTAGCGAAACTCGGTTTTTGTGGAGTTTGCTTATAGCTGCAATTCAATATTTAATTTCATTATTTTTAAGTATATAATAGTTTACCCGTAGGCATAGTTATTTAATAGGTTTACTTTAGTTTAAATAACTAGATTAAGAGTGAATATAATTAGAAACTGATTCTTACATGTTTAGTCCCTTTTGTAATTTAACCTTGTGCAACTGAAACTTTGTAATTAATTTTGGTAGGTAGGTAGGCGATAAATATCGGTGTGTATCTTTCAAGTGATCTGATTGTACTGAGTGTGCTGTAGCGGTGATCGTCTGCTGATCGTAAGCCACTCGGTTTCACTCTCTGCAGTTGGTATTAGCCGCCCCACTGATGATATTTCGGCCGGTTGAGTACCGTCCACAACACTGACACTACAGGGAAAGGCCGATGTAATTTGTCAAGCATTGATTGATTTTGGATTCAACACGAAGTACCTCGTTGGTCAGGGATACGACGGTGCACGAGCTATGAGTGGGCAAGTAAAAGGCGTCCAAGCTTTTGTGCGAGAGCTTTACCCAAAGGCGCTGTATGTCCATTGTTGCTCTCACGTTTTAAATCTTTCAATCTCCGAGGGTTGTTCAGTCCTGCAATCCGAAACTGCATGGGAGTGATCGAGAGCGTTTACATTTTTTTTAATTCACCAAAAAGAGCAAACGTTTAAAAAATAGAAACAGACAAGATTGAGAAAAGTGGTCCGATGGCAGAGAAGTTGAAAAGAATGTGTCCTACGCGCTGGGTTCAACGTCATGACTCGGTAAAAACGTTCAAAGACCTCTTGCATCCTATTTTTGCTGCTCTGGAAATAATTAAGACATGGACGGACAAGAAAGCCTCAACGGATACTTCAGTAGTTCAGGCGTCCATTGGAAAACCTGAATTTTTGGTCAGCCTTTGTGTAACACACCATATTTTTTCGATTTTTGCGAAATATTTGCGAAAAGAAAACCTTGATTTGGCAGAAGCAATGAACGCAGCAAGGAAACCAAAAAGGCTCTGGGTGAAATGCAAGAAGATGCAGAAAATGCTTTCCGTAAAATCTTTTCTGAAGCGAGTGCACTCTGTGAATCTCTTGATGTGTCCCTTACAAAACCCAGAAGAGCTGGACGTCAGAAAGAGAACAAAAAATTGGAGACTCCGGAAGAGTTCTATAAAAACGAAATCTTCTTACCTTTCCTGGAAAATACCTTGCAAGCTTTGGAGGAGAAGTTTGTCAAACATGCTGACATGTTGGCACCTTTTCAGCAGCTACTGGATGCAGCATCTCATCCATCGAAAATCTCCGGATCTGCTCAGCATTTAGCCGAATTTTACGACCTTCAGAGCACATGAATTCTAGGAGAAGCAATTCTTTGGTTTTCGGTACTCACGGAGAAAAAACCACGGAATGCTGCTGAAGCCCTAAATGTATGCAACGTTGATTTGCTTCCAACCATACATAATGTAAAAAAATGGCGACACTCCCTGTTACGATTGTGTGGGAAAAATATTTTTTGGTGTTGGAAGATTGAAAGATATTTGGGGAAAAATGAGGGGAAAAAAAGGGTGAAGGGATGGGTTTATGTATTCGAAAATGGTGGGGACGGGGAGGTGGGGAAGGGGAGAAAAGAAAAAAAGGGGAATGAAAATTTGATGGTTTAAGTTTAAAATATTAAATGTGTGTTTGTTTGGTTTAAATATAAAATTAATGGAATTTTTGTGCTGTTTAACGACCTCACCCAATGTTTGTTGTTGGTGGGGGGGTTTTCGCGTTGAGTGAGTGTAGTGGGAAAAAAAAGGAAAAAGTAAAAGAAGTGTATGGTGAAAATTTTTTTGGGTGGGGGGGGAGGGGGGGGGGAAAAAAAAAGGTGTAGTATGGTGGGAGGAAAGGGGGGGGGAAGGGGGGGGTAGGGGAGAACAGTACAAAATGCACTGGTGAGGTAGAACGACCCACTCAATAAATGTGCTCAATTCTTCAAAACTATAGTTTTAATGGAATGATACTTTATCAATGTATACATAAAACAGCATAACTCATAATTTTGTACTACAATAAGGCACTAAATACACCAACACATGATCAAAATTGAATAAATCTTCATGACTGTACTTCACATGTAAATAATAGTGTTCTTAAAATAAGCTTTTACCATGCGTTAACATCCATGGTTAGTAATAAATTCACTTCACATGTATCGCTGACAATAAAAACTTCAAGATAGTATCAAAACTTTACTATAATTCTACATATTTTCAGAATATTTAGACAAAACAATGCAAGACTAAATCTGGGGCAGAACGCACCGAGGCGTTGTATACGTCTACACGCTTAGAAAAAAGTACCCAGTGGAGCAGTTGAGTGTAGGAAACCAACTTTGGGTATAATCATGTTAATCTACCGCTGAGTATAAATAATTTACTTATGGTAAAATTCTACCCAAACGTATGTAATTTGAACCCAATGGTAGGAAAACATAATTATACCCAAAGTTGGCTTCCCACACTTAAATGCTCTATTGGGTACTTTTTTTAAGCGTGTATATAATGGGGAGTTGGCAACATATCGCAACGTTTTGCTATCTTTATTCCATACCCATTGGTTGCTTGAGCTAAAAAGATGTGGCGAGATGTTGCAACCTCCTCACTTTACAACTCTGAGTAACTTATTATAGCCGTGTGTTTACCTTTTACAAGCGGTGCATGCTATCCCAATATCGTGGTGCATCATATACCAGTGCTGTGGTGCGTCTTACCCCAATTTTGGGGTGCATATTGAGCAATGAAACAGGCGTTTTACCCCTGTGTCGTCTTGGTATCAAATTGGAAAAGGTTTAAAAAATCACGAAAAATCATCGTTTTGAATTTAAATTACATTTGATCTACAACGAAAACATAGTAATGCGCCATACCCAATAACTTGTTCCTAAATTTCAGCTTCCATTCACTAGTAATTCACGATGTTGCTTAAACGGTGCGTTTTGTACCATCCTCCCCTAAGTGATAGTGCAGTGCAAAAATCTTACAAGAAATCAGTGTAACGAAAATTTTTATTTCTTTGGGAAAAATGTTTGTGTGGAAAAGAGAGGTTGTTTTTGTTTTTTGGGAAAGAAAGGAGAGAAAAGGGGGGGGGGGGGGGGGAAAGGAAAAAAAAAGGGGGGGGCGGGGGAGAAGGGGGGGGGGGGGGGGAGGGGGGGGTGGTGTTTTGTAAGAAATTTTTTTTTTTTTTTTTTAGGAGAGGAGGGAGGTTGTGAAGATTTGAGAAGAAAGTATTTTGGGTTTTAAAAGTGCCGCGAACAATTTGAAAAGAAAAAAAAGTGCCGATTTGAAAAACGAAAACAAAAAGTACTTTCCATTTTCAATTTTGTCACAACAGTTATTTAAAGCTAGCACAATTTATCCAAAGAAAAGTAGATTAAATTTTTATTTTGATAAGATCATGGCAAATCCAGCTCAACGTCCGGTTGCAAATGCAGCCCAAAATCCGGCTCAAAGTCCTGCACCACTTACGATGTAGCAATTTATCGAGTTGGGAAAGTTACCCGACTTTATCAGAGATTTACAACCATTTGATGGTAAACCAACCGAATTATTGGCATGTTGGCGATGTTGAAGGTGTCTTCGGTATGTACCAAGACGCGAGTGCAACTAATGCACAACTTGAATCGATTGAATGATCCGTACGTAGGAAAATCAGAGGCGAAGCCGCTGATGTTTTAAATTCAAATAATATTTTGCACGATTGGGCTCAAACGAAGAGCACCTTACTTCTCTACTACAGAGACAAAAGAGATCTAAAAACCTTAGATTTCGAATTGACTTCTATAAAAAAATTGCAAATGAAAGCTTAGGTAGTTATTATTCTCGTGTGAACGAACTGTTATCCTCTATAAAAGCTCAAGTACAGACGGAAGAAAAATTCTTTTTACACGCTAATTCCCACATCGATTACTTCAGAGAAAAAGCGGTCGATGCATTTATCAGAGGTTTAGAAAAACCCCTCTGCCAACTTTAAAAAACTTTTAATCCCAAAACATTAAACCAGGCATATCAATTTTGCTTAGACTACTTCAATATGGACACACGATCAGCTCCATATCGTAATGAACATTTAACTCAAACTCCAGAGCCAAGAGATCTTGAAACACATACAATTCCTCCCCCTAGACCACCTCCAAGAAAACTGCCACCACCAATCCCATGTGCTAGAAATTTCAATCATTATCAAATGCCACCGTTCTATATTCGGCAACAATTTCCCACGAATCCTCTCCATGAATTTTCAAAACCAATTCCAACGTCCCAATCAAAATTCTTTCCAACCACATCCTTGGTCAAAACCACAACCAAAACCGGATTCCATGGAAATTGACCAGAGCATCCGTTCCCGGAATATAAATTATGGCAACAGGCCAGTCATGGAAATGAATATATAGTTATGTGCGTTATCCTCCTATTATCAACTACTAAGAATGCACACGCAACGTAGCTGAAACATAGAACATTCCAACATTGTAAACATACAACTTTCCCATCAACATTGTATCGACACTACAATCTTCAAGCAACTTCTGTTTATAAGGAGTGTATCGAATATAAGCTATCCACATACATTTGCGTTGTACGCATGTATTTGTGATGGTTTTTTATGCTCTGAACACTGCATGCTGTGCGTTTGACTGTCAGCTTTCTTTTGTTTACTAGTTTGTGCGGTTCAAATTCTGCGTTTTCAAAATGTCGCGTATTGAAAAGGAAGTGAAAATTAAGGTTCTGGACACATGGCTAAGCGAGAAGGGTATTACTATGCGAAAATTGGCGAAGCGGTTTGGAATTCATCATGCGAGTGTTAAAACCATCATTAATAAGTTTGGGGAACACTATTCTTTGGATGAGCTACCAGGAAGAGGCAGAAAACCCGGTTCTTCCAACCCGAAACTGGAGCAGAAAGTGGTATCTCTAATCATGAAGAACAAATCAATGTCAATACGTGATTTGGCCAAAAAAGCAGGAACGAGTGTCGGAATGATCCAGCGTATCAAGAGGCGAAACCACCTGAAGACCTACAAGAAGCAGAAAATCTCGAAACAAAGTGCAGAACAGAAGAAGCGAGCAGCAACAAGGGCCGGGAAATTGTATTCGCGTCTTTTGCACTGTCCGGATGCATGCGTTGTGATGGACGATGAGACCTATGTAAAGGAGGACTCAAAAACCCTTCCAGGTCCACAATACTTTACTGCCGTCGTTGGGGAGGATGTGAGCGATGCGGACAGGTCGATTCAAGTGGAGAAATTCGGTCGAAAGGTACTGGTATGGCAAGCAATATGTTCCTGTGGTTTGAAGTCAACCATTTTTTACACTACCGGAACTATAAATGCGGAAATCTATCGATCTGAGTGTCTCCAGAAGAGATTGTTGCCTTTATATAAGAAGCATAGTACACCTCCACTGTTTTGGCCGGATTTAGCGTCGGCTCACTATGACAATGCGGAAAAGGGTATAGATTTCGTTGAGAAAAATATCAATCCACCAAATTGCCCTCAGCTTCGACCCATCGAAAGTTACTGGGCAATCGTGAAGAGGGTCTTCAAGAAGACTTGTAAGGCAGCTGGGAACATGCAGGAGTTCAAAAAAATTTGGGCTCAAGCGTCCAAAAAATGCGATGCAACACTTGTCCGGAACTTGATGAAGAGCATTCGATCCAAAGTTCGAAAATTCGTGAAGGAATAACTTAAATTTCATCCGGTCTTCATTATGTTCAAGTTTAACCTCGTACAATAAAGGATCAATTTTTTGTATGAATAAAATATCGGTTTTCAACATAATTTGAAACAAAGTTTGTGGATAGCTTATTTTCGATACACTCTTTACTGTAAAATTTCACAGAAATCCGGTAAATCGGTTCAGCTGTTGAAAGTTCGGTAAAAAATTACCGAATACTGTAAAATGTTCTAAGTGTGTAGTCTATCGATGATGGCTACTAGATACTATATGGCTACTAGATACTCAAATCCCAGCGTTTGAAAGTTAGTGTGGCCAAAATTCAAATACCTCAGTTAAATTGACTATAAATGATCCATGTTATCGGGACGAAATACTTCTGATCAATAAATGGCATTTGTATCATGATTATTTCCACAATTTAGCATTTATAATAAACGTTTGAACCGTTTTTTTTTAAATATGAACCTATGCACGCCCATAGAAAGTTGAATAGTGTTACGTCATCACTCGTCGGCTCAGCAATGTTTACATTATTTTTGCTTCCAATACAAGCATGCAGTGCGTCGCCGCAGACCTTATATAGAAGTCATTGATCTACACTGACTCGAAACAGGGTTGCCACATGCACAGATTTATCTAGATTGACACAGATTTTTTTCTTTTTTTTTCATACAGATATCTGTATGTAAAGATTACAGATTTTTGGGATAAACAAAGATTTTTATGATTTTTGAGAATTGCTTGTCCACTTAAAAACCTCAAATTTATAATATGTGTACATTTCAAGATCCAACTTTTTACCAATTCCACTTTCATTGTGTTGTTTAAGATCCATGAAGCAAAAGAAAACAATTGACACCGATTCCAACAACCAATAGGAAACTAGCGATTTAAAATTGGCACCTGACACCTTGCACCACGCAATACATTCTTCCGCTTTCCTGTACAAGAATCTTTGTTTTTGCTTTGATTCGCGTTGTTAATTTAACAGAATATATGAAAAGTTCTTCGATGTGAGCTAAATTTTTAGGGGCACACTAAACTGAAAGCTTACAGTCTGAAAGTCAGTTTGTTCGTGTGCCTCAAAATGATATCTTCATAAATTTTTGAGATAATCTTTTGAATCTTTTAATTTTTTTTATAGAATTTCTCAAAGATTCTATGAAAAGTTCTCAAACATTCCATATTGCTTCCGGCATTTCTATAGGTATTCTTCAGAAGTTTGTAGGCGTTCCTCTAGGGATTTTTTCAGGAGTTTCTTCTGGCATCACATCGGCAGTATTTCAAAACATTCTTGTGGTGATTTTTTTTGGAGGAATCCCTGAACTTGTACAGTTTTATGATTCTAAAGGAATCTCTGGAAGACACCTGAATGAACTACACAAAAACTATAAGATAATTCGTGGAGAAAATCTTGATTTGTTTGAAGAAATCTAAAAATTATGTTTTGGATGAATTCCATAATCTCAATGTTTTAGTTCTGAATTTCAAAAAATCCGCAAGGGGTTTTGTAGAATTAATTTTTAAATTTTGTCTAGATGTCCGAAGGCATTTTAACAAATAGTTCTCCAAAAAATACGTCAATAATTTCTTCAAGTATTCCGCTGGAGAAGTATCTTAATGTTCCTTAAGAGAATTTCCTACAGAGATTTCAACAAAAATACCGTTCTTCCAATTTAGAAGTATTTTCATGCATTCACTCAGAGGACTTATGGAAAGTTAGAATAATGTTCTCGATGGTTATTTTTGCTTTTCAAAGCATAGTTGCTTCAAATGTGATTTTTTGTTATCTTTAATGAGTTTAGATCAGATGGAGCATTGGTAATAATGGGTTCTGATCCGTCCAGAAGCTGCTGAAACGTGATTGACCCCATTTTATAATTATCAAGTGTACTGGATCTTTGTGCAAGCTACGCATACGAAAAGCTTCCTCTGTACCTGGAACTGTAGATCCGTTCCGGTATAATCCAAGGAATTACAGATGATACAAAGTATTTTGGAATTGAAACCTTTAAAAGTTCTGCATCCATTCACCACCAGATGGCTATCGTTGGAGTCAATTGTCAAAAGGAATTTGGAACGGTTTTCGGTGCTCGTGTTGTTTTTCTCGTTCCAAGCCAACTGCGACAACAATCAAACCACACAGCGCATTTTCTGTCAATCTAATGGCAGGATGCCCATTATCAATAAAGCTGAAGTCTCGCCAATGGTTCTCCTTGTAGATATGTGTGAGGATGATTACCTAAGACACGTAACGGATCTAGGAGTTTTTTATTTAGAGAAACATCTTCGTAAGAAATCGGAAATATATATATCAGGGTAGCAGAAGGCGAAAGGCTTAGTTCCGGAACTCTCGATGATACCAGCAGGGAGGCTTTCTCGACCTGCTGTGCTGCCATAGAAAATGAGTTTTGTGAGCTTAGGACGGCAGCATTGGCAAGGAAATTGAGGTGGAAGAATCGGATGACTTGAAAGCTTGTTGGAGAAAACTGCTGTGTTTCAAACGAGCAGATGGGAAGAATGCTTTTCACTTGCTAAGAAAGTTCATTGCGAACTTTCTACTAATTCCTGTACTACTAGTTTCCTTTAGAAAGAATATCCGTTTTGCTGTGGTGTGATGTAGGGGAACCGATAAATACACTTAAGCCCTATTGAAAAGATCGGTTTGTATCGGCCAATCACAATAAATGTGTTCTGATGAGTATATATCTGTTTTATTTTGCATTCAACTCAATAGCAATTATAAATAAGAAGTGCATAAGCAGGCACCTGAAAAGTTTTTATTCTACTTTTACAGCCCAAAGTTTAAAACTAAGATTTTTGCCAAGATTTTCTGCAGTAAATTAAAAGATGGTAACGAAAAATAATGTGGCAACCCTGACTCGAAACGCTTTTCGCAATATGCAGGGTGGCCACACAATCTTAATTTAAAAATTCCCGCATTTTTCCCGTAACTTTCTAACTTTCCCGACTGGGAAAATAAAGTTAATATAAATTGGATTAATATAGATATTTTTGAAGTTTTTGGGGAAATTTTTCAATCTGGAATTCTGACTTAGTTCAATCAAGCAAAATGATAGATAGCAGCCGCAAATCGGGCTTCTAACGTATCGTGTCACTTGCATTGGTCTCTCATTTTGCAAGCGAGAACAAAAATCGCTTTCTATAAGTCATTGATCTTTCAAGTTTCTAGAACCATGAAAATCCAAGAAAAATAGTAAAACATTCGAGGTTTTCAATCGCAAAATAACGCACGTGCGTTGTGTGCATATTGTATCAGGGACTTCGTTATTCCAACGTCGTTGACAGTTCGTAAACAATTCTCTGAGCTACCAAACTCTTTTCAATTTGGTTCACCACCAGACACTTTTCATTTATTGAAAATCCTTGCTGTATCGTCGCATTTTCATGCGACAGGATGAGCACAATTTTAATAAATGTCAAATTTGGCAGCTCCTTGAAATGATCAATCAGTTCTAACCAAAAATTGTCTAAACGCTGTTCTTTTCGCTGGCATCGATTACAGATGCCTAAATTCTTCTTTCACTTTGTCAGCAACTGCAGCGCTTAGATGGTCTTTACCTACGAACGTTTCCAGACACAGCTTCAGACGCTTTTTAGCTATGTCCGTGAAGTTAGTTACAACATCAGGGTTAATGCTGATGATGTAACGCGTTAAAGGGTATGTTAATAAAGATTTGATGAGTAGCTTCTTCAAAAAACCACAGTAAAAAGATCGACAGCCGTTGCGAAATGCCAAAAAGTCTTTGTCGGATTTTATTGCAAATTAATTCTCTCGCTTTTTTATTGCAGATTTAGAGGCAAAACTGATTTTCACATTAAAGGTTGGCAGAAGATTGCTCTCCGTCAATTCTATTTCAAACAACGAATTTGCTTTGGCTGTCAGACGCTCGGGCTCAACAATTTTCTCAATAACGGCTCTAACTAGTCCCGTCAAATCAACTGTCTTCTTTCTGCTTCCTGACTTCGTCCACAAATCTTCTCAAATTGGGAAACATTTGTAGCTCTCTTCTAACAACTAGTTCACTTCCATCCAACTAACTTTGCAGAATTTCAGTGGAAAAAGTAATGATCCTGAAAAAAAAAACACGATTTTACATCATTTTTATCTAAAGCTCTACGGTAATTCTAGTGATAAAAAATATCGTCATGCATCAATTGGTCGACATTTTATAATTAGTCTATTTAACAGGGGTTGAAAAATGCACAGCTAATTTTTTGAAAAGCATTGCTGTAAGGTGACTGGCATAATAGGTATCTTTCCAGTGCAGTGACAAATATTTTGAAAGTAACATTTGTAAACAATGACTACTAGCGTATTTTTACTGGGATCTGCTTGCTCCCACAAACAAAATAGCACCAGAAACAGATACAGGGAGTTATTAACTTCCCGTCGGTAGTGGATATAGATGTTAGCAACCTGGCATTTCCAGGAAATTTAAGTTTTAAGTCATTGTTTAAAATTGTTTCTTTCGACATTTTGACGATTTTGCCTAGATTTGCCTATTATACAAATCGACTGAGACTTTATGGTATTTTTAAAATAACAGCAGTGTTACAACCCCAGGTTGGCAGAACTCGTGTAAAATATACAAACAAAAATTGAATCTTTGTTAATTTAGTTAATCTTTGCACTACAATTTACAGCAATGCATACAATAGCGATGCTTCAGTCAAAAGGAGTTCCTGTAAAGTAAAATAGAAACAAAAGTAAGTTATGTGCGAAACTTCACCTGCCACAATCGAGTAGCCAGATCTTCTAAGCGGTACATTTGTGAACAGGCTGAACAAAGCCAGCAGAAAATGATCCACATGCCCATCTGTTTGTCTTAGTCCCTTCTTGAAGGAATTGTGTACGACGTGCCAGATGCAGCTAGCGATATTGAGGACTGCAAAGCCAGGGCTGGCTCGCAGATCGCTGATTTCTACAGTCAATTATTTGAATGCCTTCCAGTTGGCAACCGGGCCATCCGTAGAGCACTGAACAATGCTGGATTTGCAGACTGTTTCATTCCGTTAATGACATCGTTGGACCGATTAGATGAAAACAAATACGCTACTCAAATCAATTGAAAAAGGTGTGAGTATGGTTCCTTCCATATGACAAAAAATCCCGATGGATTTTAAAATCTCCGACTTTTTCCCGCATATTTCCCGATGGTTATGGATTCCCGCATTTTTCCCGCATTTCCCGATTTTCCCGAGTCTGTGGCCACCCTGAATATGTACTTATGTGTAAGTGTAGTAAGTGATGTAGTAAGTGATAAAAACAGACACTGACGAATTCAGTCGTCGATAACTACATGATTGACTACATGATTGACTACATGATTGAACACACGAACCTAACTCGATACCGTATAGGGAGCATGGAGCCACAGAAGACATTAACGTTCGGAGGTATAGCAACGACAGTCACCCGATAATCTCGTTTCCTAACCGCATTTCGGTTTGACCCACGTCACACTAAATTCGCACCTTTCAACGCCTAAACTTAAATGCTATATATGTACCTTAAAAAATCTAACGAAAGACTAGACTTAAACAATTTGTAAGATCTGTTCTGCCTACGAAAGCACTTCAGTCCCATTTGACAAATCAATAAGCTGAGCTGATACCTATCTACATGATGACAAGCGCAAAAACAACACCGAACTGAAATGTGTTCATGGGCAGTATAGTCGGATCGAAATTTTAATTCATTACGTTTAATTAATGATAATAATATTGTTCCAAAGTAAGTTTTTCTTCCTTCTACTCGATTTTCATTCGACGACGTTTTAAAGCTTCAAAATAGGCATACAAAAGACAGTTCAACACCTAGGTTGAATCCAGACGCAGGCTGAGGGGAATGTCACTCAGCGGATTATTCATCCGCGATAGATAAATTACTGTTTACAGTGTCATTGTTTGCCCCTAGATCCTACTTACTGTCACTGGTGTCGGCGTCCTCCTCGGTTCCCTCATCGGACAGCAGCGTTTCTTCCAGCTTCAAGCGGACATACTCCCGCTGTAGGTCCGAAAGTTCCCGCCGAAGCTTTTTTACCTTCTTCTCCAGCTCCTTCTCTTCGCTAATGATCCCAAGCATCCGATCCCGGTTGGTCCGCGCTACGCTTTGATCAATCACCCACCGGGTGTACGCATCCGACCACAAAACGATGCTGAGCGGTGCCACCGAGGGCCATATTATGACCGAGTTCGGAATGTACATTGGATTGAGCAACGTATCGATCACTTCGGGCCGGTTAATATAGCTCCACAAACTGGTAGTTCGCTCCCGTACCCGCAGTTCGATCCGCTCCCGTTCCGAGTCCGCCAGGAACGTCCCGTACTGACTGCTGTAGCTGTGCTCGAACAGCAATATCAAATATCGGGAATCGAACTCAAAGCTGCACGGAAACTGATGGTACAGCTGGAACACACAGTCCAGGAACAGCACGAACGTCGCGCTGGACGTCTTGTGCCGCTGGGCCGATGGCGTATAGCACGAATGTTTGTGACGGGTCGAAAATGGATATCCTGCTTGCAGCCACTCTCGCTCGATTAAAGCCTGCAATCTGAAAATGGATGAAGAGCCTTAATAAAGAACGCCGAGGATTAAAGAACCAAGAACAAAACCTCGCCACGCTATGAAATGCTGTTTCAATAAATGGCAAATCGCGGCGTTTAAGTTCCTGTGCATTCAGATATCCACATATCACGAAGACAATTCCGCTAAACTTACCCTTTTATTGTCCTGCAGTCGGGATTTAGAATGATTTGCGCCACCGAGGTGACAATCAGTGGCATGTCCAGCCCTTTGCCACCGTGCACTACCACTGGCACTCCCTCCAGCGCAAGACACTGTGCCACCACGCAGGAAATGTTCATCGCGTTCAGCACACAACTCAACCAGCCGGAGCTCTCCAGTCGCGAAAGCCATCGATCGGAACTGGTACTGACGTCGTTGCATGCATCCATCAGCTTCACGAAGCTATCCAGCAAACTGGAGATGGTCGACGTTAACGATCCAATGGGCCGGCTCAGTACCCTCCACTGGGGGTAGTGAGGTTCGATTTCGGTGTTGGTATTTTTCGTTTTACCCCACGTGTCGAAGATGCAGCCCTTCTTGCCACCCGGTTCGACCAATGAATTCAGTATGGCTTCATCTGCTCGACATCGTTTCACACCAGGCCCAGCGAGCGGTTGAGCACATCGGAATAGCACCACTCCGTTGGTGTGCCTGTAGGCCAGCACCGGAAATCTTCCGCCGTCACGGAAAGTAGCTGATTGAATGATTTGTTCGTCAGTAATCGACTTCTGCACCAACAGTCGAGAGCCGTACGTTGGGCAAACCTTAAACTCTTTATTGACCGTCGAAAGACGCCACTCGTCCGTGGCAAGCAGTTTTGCATACTCAGTCTCAAGGGCGTACTCGGTGTGCCCGTCCTGCATTACGGTGTACATCGGAATGTAGAAAAACGGGTACAGCTTCTTAATTTCCTCCAAGTTCGACAACTGCTCGATGGAATTGGAAATGTTAAAGTACTCTTGCGGTGAGTTGATCCTGAGCTGGATGATCCGGAGATCTTTGCACTTAAGCGTGATAGTACCTCCCTCCAGTACATTGTTAATGATGCACGGCTTCCGCTCAACGATATCTACGTTTTGATGCAACAGCTGGAAGTAAATGATAAGGCTCCTTTAATTTTCGTAACATCAAATGAATTTCCAACACTAGATAAGGGAACCAGACTAATTCGCTATACTCAATACATATCAAAAACATTCCATATGCTAATTGCAAAACCAAGCAAAAACCAAACAAAGCTTACCCAGAGTTCTCTTGCGCCTTCCTTCCGAGTACTTAGGATCAGGTGATGGCCGGTGATACAGAGCGTTCCGTCGATGGACTCCCGACGGAGCTGTTCGTACATCTGCACGCCATCCAGCTTTGGAGTTCTAATAAGCTCAGCAAACTCCATTTTGTGTGTGCCGTGTTGGCAATGTCCCTTATTATTCTTTACTCCCCTTCAGTTGCTGCTCGTAATTCGCCCAGCACATCTGGATACAAACTAAACTTTCAACTCCCAGAGCTCCACTCCAGCAGCTTCAGCCCTCTCGCCTAGCACATCACACAATCATTCTATTCACAAATTTCACTCCCCAAACATTGTCATCAAAATCACAAACACATTGTGATACATTTCAAAACTGCTAAATAATCAAATTAACCACTCTTACCAAGTACACAACCTCCCACCAGCTGCTATTCGGAAGGACTGCACACTGCAAGCGTCGATCGTCGCTGTTCTCACACCGCACACATTTTTGACGTTTTCGTGGTTTATTTTGGCTCTGATTCGTTCCCATCTCTTTTACTCTAACGCAACACGAAAAAGAGCAAAAGGTTATGACAAAGAGGACCGTTCTACATTGCAGGATTGCGCGATCTCGAATCGATCTTTGGAAGGCTGGCAAGTTTTGCAGAAGTATTTGAAAAATATCATTAAATATATACTCTGAGAAAAATTCTATCGTTATACCGACAATTAAATCACGGTCAGCATGACTATCGCATATAATGGTTACAATAAACATGCAAATGGTCGAATTCACCACGTTCATGGCATTTTTGACTATGATCATGGTAACAAGGACTATTCCGACATTATGGCAAATGTTGGATAAACTATTTTTAATGGTCGTTTTGACCATGATCATAGTCGATTCAAAATCACTGTACTGCAATAATCATCCTAACCCTCAATAATGGTGAAATTGACTATCAAATTCCTCTCTGTGTAGGGTCCAGGTGGTGGAGTCGTCTTTCTGGCGTCGGTGATTGTCACCATGTGAGGAAATAGGCCGACGAAAAATAAAAAAAAATAAAAAAATTATACAGGTACAGTGACCGGCATACATAAAGATCCACCTTTGATCTAATACATTGTTGAGAAAAAAAAACACGTATTTTTGAAAAAGTAGGGTATTCGAATACATGTTTCTGAAAAATAAACATAGACGAACCATTTCATTTCAAAAATAACGATCACTTTTATTCCTTGCATAAAATAAAAAACAAAATTATTGGAGTTTAGTAAAATACGTATGACATAAAAATAGATCCACTTCATGTATGAATAAAAAACAATAATCGAAAGAGTTGGAATCAACTCTTCAATAGTCAATATGACCTCCCTTCGCTTCAATGATGGACTGCAATCGTTTCGGGATGCTTTCGACTAGGTTTCTGAGGTGTTGTGGATCCAACTCATTTCAGGCCTGCTCCAGTGCCGCAAAATATGTTTGCTTGTTTGTTACGTGGGTTTTTTCGACTCTATTGTCGAGAATTGCCCAGAGATTTTCAATTGGGTTTAAATCCGGGCTTTGGGGAGGCCATTTCAAGGGTTTAATCCGACAGGCACGGAAAAAAGCTTGTGTTTTCTTGGCCGTATGCTTTGGGTCGTTGTCTTGCTGTAAAATGTAATTATCTTCCAGACCCATTTTCAGCAAAGATTCTTCCATATTCTCGTTCAGAATATCTATATACCCATCTGCCGTCATAATACCACTGATAAGAACCAGATTCCCTACTCCAAACCATGAGAAACAGCCCCAGACCATGATATTTCCACCGCCGTGCTTCATGGTCCCTTGTAGATGTTCATCCTTCAGCCCTTCATCGTTTTTCCGCCAAACTCGCAGTCGTCGTTTTCTGTTGAACAGCTCAAACTTTGATTCGTCTGACCAAACAACCCGTTTCCAGAACTTCAGTGGCTTATTTATATGGTTTCTTGCAAACCGCAATCGCTTCTCCTTATTCACCCTACTTATGAACGGCCGTTTCCGACTTTTCAAACCGTGCTCAGCAATGCGTCTCCGAACTGTACGATCGGATATCGAAAGGCTTAGCTTTTCTCTGAGCGCACGGATGGTAACAAACGGATCCTTTTTAATTTCTCGGATGATTCTAGTGTCTTCGCGGTGATCAGACTTGCGATTGCGGCCACGTCCTGTTCGATCTGCGACACTTCCAAGCTTTTGGTGTTTTAAAACTATTTTCTGCACTGCACCACGGCTTACACCATACTTTTCGGCAACTTTGCGCTGAGATTCGTTTTTTGAGCAATCGCGCACGAAAAGATTTCGAACTTGGACTGTTATTTTCTTTCCTCCCATGATCGATTCTTAAAAAACTCGTCACTTGGGCTAAACTCACTTATTTCTCACAACTGTAGCAATTATCTGTGATGGATGTAAATACAGGAATGTCAAAAGCATGTTCAACAAGGGGTAAGCCTAGTGGATGTACACGGAAAGTTTTTTTTTTCCTAGTGGATCTTTTTTATTGACATACCGTAAACACAAGCTTATTTCGTTTTTCACATGCAGTTGGCTGAAATGAATATGTATATTCAAACTTTTACGCTAAGCCTCATGAATGATACCCAAATATGTACAGTACGGGTAAGAAAGTTGCTATTGATACGAAGTTGTAAAGATATCTATGCCTGATTAGTATACGGCTCGATGGATCTTTTTTTTCGCCGGTCACTGTATGTTGCACTGATAAAAAAAAAGCAATGATAATATCTATGTGTCCCATCTATGATTTTTTGCAATTTTATCAACAAATGATATCCATTTGTAACCACACATACTTCCTATGTGTACACATAATCACTATGTGTGGCCACACATACTTTTCATTTGCTACATAAACTTTATTTGTGTTTCCCAGAAGGTTCTGTTTATGTGTGAATAAATGAATATTATATGGAATTTTACATGAATTTTTGCAAATAAATATGTGTGGATTATTTGCCATGTGCCCTTTGCGGTGAACATCCCTAATAAATTTCGTATGGTTCTTTTTCTTAACGACCTATTTGGGGTATCATCCAAACCATTAAAAAAAAGGTTGGGGGGTTTGTGGTTTCGTTCGTTTGAGGGATTTTTTTTTAGGGGTTTTTTTGTTTTTTGTGGGCCACCCCTCCGCCCCCTTGGGGGGGGGGTTAAATTTTTTTATATAGAAAAAAAAAAATAAAAATATTATTTCTGCCCACAATATATTTTTTTTTTTTAATTTAAAAAAAATTTTTTTTTTTTATAACTACACTTTTTTTTTTTATATATAAAAAAATTTTGTGTGTGGCAACAAAAATATTTTTTTTCCAAGGCTGGTTTACAGTTCAGGAAAAGCATCACGGGATTTGGGCGCCTGTGTGTTTTAAATGGAGCCCGGGATTTGATTTCCCGTGGCGGGAATTAAGTCTACACAAAAATTACAGTTTTCCTGAAGTGTAAACCCAACCGCGGGATTTACTCCGGGAAATAAAATTCATCTCTACACACTACTTCTTCGGCGGGAACAAATCATTCCGAATTGTTTCCGAGCGGATTTTGCAAGTTTGAACTCGAACAGGGAAAAAATATTAAAATGGAGCCGAGTTCCGAAACAGTTTTTTTTTCGGTTTTGATGTGCTCGAAGACTTTGATGGGTTTGTCAGTCATGATAAAATTGATGAACAGCTAACCCAGGATGAAATATTGGTCGAAGAAAATATAGAGTAGCAAAAACGGAACAAGGAGATTGTCATTAAAGTTGTTCTTTGCTAAGAAATTTCAAAACATTCTTGCTTGTACCAAATAACAAGCAAGAGTATTCAAAAAAAAAAAAATAGCTTAAGATGCTATTTGGCAACAAATCAGTTGTACTACGCTCTGAGATACACATATGAAGTTTATGTGGCAAATGAAAAATACGTGTGGCCAAACATAGTGGTTATTTGTACACAAAGGAAGTATGTGTGGTTACAAATAGAAATCATTTGTTTATCAAATTGAATTGCAAAATTCATGTGTGGGACACATAGATATTGTCATTGCTTATTTCAGTGCTGGGATGATTTGAGGTAATCGATCAGGTAAAAACATACATCATCAAAGCAACAGTTAAAGTAAACTTAAATAAAGTTATTCGTAAATTTCTAGAATTTATTTTGATAAAGTAAAACTCCAAAAAATTTGTGATAAATCCAGTGCGGTCTTCAAAACTGTCCATTTTTTCAATGCTTCCTGCAAGAAAAAACACAAATCTAAACAATACGCAAAACCTAAGACGCAAAACATGCTTGTCACTGAGTGTGGAGAAATGTGGAGAAACGTCATCTGGAAAATTTCCCGAGCCAAATCCCGAGCGAAATCCCGTTTCCAAATCCCGTGATACTTTTCCCGAACTGTAAACCAACCTTAAACTTCATATGTGTTTCTCGGAGGGTTCTGTTTATGTGTAAATAAATTAATATTATGTGGAATTTTACATGGATTTTTGCCAATAAATATGTGTGGGTTTTTACCCATGTAGTATTAAAAGAAAGTATCGACTTAAAAAGAAGGAGGTTTCGGACTTTTGTTCAATATTACCAGCGGATGGATAGTCACGAAGCAAAGGAATATATTTTTTGACTCAGGTAATAGCACACCGGTCTCAAGCTCGGTGCTTTTTTTTTTTTTTTTTTTTATTAACTCTTTATTTGTTCCAAATTTATTCATATTTACATTTCATGTTAATCTAGGTGCTCCAGCTACTACCGTAACGTATCAACCTTAATTGTTAAAATATGTATCTAATTTTGTTTACATTGTTCATGCCTTAGCAGTTCAGTATTTTAAACAGGTTTTTATTCCTGCGTGTCAGTATAACAATAATAATCTTAAAACTTAAAACAAACTAACATTAATCTTAACTAAGCATAAAGGGAATTAATCATTGCAATAGAAGATTGCAACGATTTTTGTCTGAAATTATTAATTATTTTGTTGGACATTTGTTCTAAAGTCTCAACATTCGAAATTCTATGTAATTCAATAGTACTGAACCAGGGTGGCAGCTTCAAAATCATTTTCAGAACTTTGTTCTGAATCCTTTGAAGTGATTTTTTCCTAGTAGCACAACAACTAGACCATATTGGCACAGCATAAAGCATGGCCGGTCTAAAAATTTGTTTGAATATTAGAAGTTTGTTCTTCAAACAAAGTTTGGATTTTCTGTTTATAAGAGGATATAAACATTTTATATATTTATTACATTTGGCTTGAATGCCTTCAATGTGATTTTTAAAATTTAATTTTTGATCAAGTAATAGACCAAGGTATTTCACTTCGCTTGACCAGGAAATTGGAACACCGCTCATAGTAACGATGTGACTACTACTAGGTTTCAAAAAAGAAGCTCTAGGTTTATGTGGGAATATTATTAGTTGAGTTTTGGAAGCGTTGGGAGAAATCTTCCATTTCTGTAAATAAGAAGAGAAAATGTCCAAACTTTTCTGCAGTCTCCTGCAAATGACACGAAGACTTCTTCCTTTAGCGGAGATGCCTGTGTCATCAGCAAACAAGGATTTCTGACAACCCTGAGGCAAATCAGGGAGGTCGGAAGTAAAAATGTTATATAGTATCGGCCCAAGAATGCTACCCTGAGGAACTCCAGCTCTAACAGGTAGTCGATCAGATTTGGAATTCTGATAATTTACCTGCAGAGTTCTGTCAGTTAAATAATTTTGAATTAATTGTATAATATAGAGCGGAAAATTAAAGTTTTTCAATTTAGCAATCAAACCTTCATGCCAAACACTGTCGAATGCTTTTTCTATGTCTAGAAGAGCAACTCCAGTTGAGCAGCCTTCAGATTTGTTTGAACGAATTAAATTAGTAACTCTCAAAAGTTGATGAGTAGTTGAATGGCCATGGCGAAATCCAAATTGCTCATCTGCAAAAATTGAGTTTGTATTGATGTGAAGCATCATTCTATTCAAAATTAGCTTTTCAAAAAGTTTACTGATTGAAGGAAGTAAACTTATTGGTCTGTAGCTAGAAGCTTCAGCTGGATCTTTCTCGGGCTTCAAAATTGGAACAACTTTGGCATTTTTCCATTTGCCAGGAAAGTATGACAAATGAAAACATTTATTAAATAATTTTACCATGAAAGACAAGGTACTCGCTGGGAGTTTTTTGATGAGTATATAGAAAATTCCATCATCACCTGGAGCCTTCATATTTTTTAACTTTTTAGTTATAGTTTTTACTTCATCCAAATCAGTACCCCAGGATTCATCAAAAATATTTTCCCTTGAGTAAATATTCAGATAATCAAGAGAAACCTGATTCTCAATAGGACTAGTAAGACCCAAACTGAAATTATGGGAACTCTCAAACTGCTCAGCAAGTTTGTGAGCTTTTTCCACATTTGTTAGCAATATTTTATCACCTTCTTTGAGCGCTGGAATAGGCTTTTGAGGTTTCTTTAAAATTTTGGAGAGTTTCCAAAAAGGTTTGGAACTCGGCTCTAATGTTGACACATTATTTTCGAATTGTTTGTTCCTCAGGGCAGAGAAGCGTTTTTTAATTTTTTTTTGCAAATCTCGCCAGATAACTTTCATGGCGGGATCGCGTGTTCTTTGATATTGTCTTCTACGGATCAAAAGCTGAAGATCGTCGTCTATTATAATTGTATTGAACTTTACCTCGCATTTTGGAACTGAGACAGCTCTTGCTTCAACTATGGAAGTAGTCAGAGAGTCAAGAGCATTATCGATATCATTTTTAGTTTCCAAAGGAATATTAGGATCAAAGTTATATTCCATGAATGTTTGATATTGGTTCCAATCAGCTCTATGATAATTGAAAGTAGAACTGTTGGGATTAGAAATTATTTCTTGAGATATTTCAAAAGTTACAGGAAGGTGATCCGAACCGAAGTCAGCATGGGTAACCAATTGGCTACAAAGTTGACATGAATCAGTTAAGACCAAATCAATAGTTGAGGGATTTCTGGCAGAAAAAAAGCAAGTTGGGCTGTTTGGGTATTGGATAGTGTAATAACCCGCAGATATATATATATATATAGTTCAATATGCACGTTATGAACTCGTAAAAAGTTAAACAGCTCGTCTTCATTATTTTTAAGAGATCGAGCATTCCAATTTAAAATATTCAGTGTCTTAATACCCATTGCTGAATTTCAGGGTCATGACAATATTGTTTGCAAATTTTATACCAGTTTGAATTGCATCAAACATGGAGTTTGTATTTAACATTCCATTAATCATATCGATTAATGATTTCTGTAAAAAATCCATTTTTGGAGCGGTTATGCTACCTAAGTCAAAATCTTCAACATTTCTGGTAGAATTTTGGTTTCTACCGGCTGTAACGGCAGCGTAGGAAGCTCCATTACCTTGCTGTACATTGCTACCAGCAGGTAAGAATTGAGCATTGAAAACTTGTGGTCTGTTTGTACTTACGGGTACATTTGTACTTCGCTGACCATTGTTAACAGCAGATAGCAGTGGAAAATTTGACGGTTGGGCATTGATCGTACCTTCCGGTACGAATGTTGGATTTCCTCCTCGATGACCGTTGTTAACAGCCGAGGAATAATTACCTGGTCGGGAACGTGAAGCGGTCCCTACCTGATGCTTAGCACGAGAATTCAAGATCGCTTTGCGAGTCTTGCATTCCCAAAAATTAGATTTGTGGTTTCCACCACAATTCGCACATTTAAAATTTTTGGGATCCTTCACAGGACAGTTGTCCTTGGCGTGAGAGGAATCGCCACAATGCATGCATTTGGCATCCATGTGACAATTTTTTGTCCCGTGACCCCATCCCTGGCATTTACGGCACTGGGTGAGGTGTTGAGAATTTCCTCCAGTCTTCCTGAAGTGTTCCCACTTCACTCTGACATGGAGCATAAGGCTCGGTCCCAAGCTTAATGATTCACCCCTAATAACGTAGCTCACACCAACACACCCTCAAATATGCTGTCGAAATAACATAGCGAATCAAAACAAAAACAAAAATACTAGTATCGAAAGGTACTGAAAGGCGCAAGAGTGTATAGCAAAGTACAGACTGCATGGTGTACTTCGTACCTAGGGGTTCTACAACAGTGAACCAATTTCAAATCGCTAGTTTCATATTGATTCTTGATATTACCAAGCGGAATTTTGACAATTGATCTGCATGGAACGAAATGTCTCTTTCACTTACGGAATAATGGAGCGGAATATTTTTCCGAAAGAAAAAGTGACAGCTCCCTTTGCGTGGAAACCATATAAATTCCAATTTTATTTTCCGTTCTTTTCAGTTGGATACTGCTGCGGAAATTGCTTTTCGATTCTTTACTTTTCCGTTTCAGTAAACGGAATTTGGGCTGTGTCCCAATTCGCGAATTAATTTTAATTTTCACTAAAACTTGACAGATGGAAAAAAATCGATTAAGTCTGCTACTCGAGCTGACTTATTTCTGACAGACGGGAACTCAATTTATACAAACATCTTATCGAAAGTTTGTGAACAATCAAAAACGGATTTTAATCGATTAATCGATTATTTAGCATCTGTCAAGTTTGAGTAAAATTAAAATTAATTCGCGAATTGGGACACAGCCTTAACATGGGTTTGAGATGGAACAAGAAATTTCTTCAGAACTCGATACCGACCTTAACAGCGTTCACTTCTATATCATCCAAAGAATAGTACGCCGAAAACGCAAACATGATTAAACAAACCACCGAAGTGGTGCGAGGGATGGCGCTGAAATTATGGTTCAGTTTTCGGCACAAAGGGCAATACATACCTCGATTTTAGGTACATGACACTGCCCGCATAACGAAAAACAATTTGATATATAGTCAAAACAATATTTCAGTTGTAAGATATATTATCACACATTATGTTATTGTTATCAAGTTGTTTAATCTCGTTTTCACCATATATCCTCTACATTAACACATACTGTTAATGTATGCCATATTGTCATTGAAAGGTTTTTTTTTATTTTCTGCACTCGGTATGGTTTATATTATACACTCAGGCAAATAAACTTAAGAATTTCATAAGGTTTAACCTACACGCAAAAAAAAAAACCGCAGTAGAAACTACCATTTCGAGGGTTAAATTAAGCGCAAACACCAACAATTTTCAGCTGAATATAAATGCGTTTGATATATGCCTGCGATTAGATCAACCATGGTGCGATTGATATCAATATGAGGTCTGTCAAATATACCACAAATGCTGAAGGTTTTACCACAAACGTAGTAAATTTGACTGAAATTTCATGGTGACTTCCCTAATAAACATGTAACATACAGGAACGGTATTATAGATGGTATGACCATACTACTTACAGTTGG